>JAMKQA010024422.1:0-17960 GCA_024699735.1 Posidonia australis
CACCTTCCTCGTGCGTAATAGGAATCCTTACCCATCCTCTGGTTAGTAGACATCCAGCCTTCCCATTTGCATCCCATGCATTCATCCTTTTGTGGTTTTCCTCGTCTTTCCCTTAAAAGACTAGGTGGTGATTCCATTTTCTTTTCTTTTATCCTTGCGCCTTCGCCATCATTGGCATGGCTGTGGTCTCCTCTCCTTCCCCCTCCCTCCGGGTCGGGCGGTCGGGCACAGACACGGTCACAGAAAGCAAACACCTTTCTTTTTGTTCCAAAATCCTTTTCAAATCCATTTCAAAATTATTTAAATATCTTTCTAGAAATACCACAAAACACCGTGCCTAAAGCTGCACAAAAGCTGGAAATCAGAAGTCATAACTCCAAAAATAAAGCCTTGATAGCTCTCCTGTCAGGCTTAAATGGCCACACTAAAACCAAAGTAATAGTCTCGAAGTCCCACTTGACTTACAAGACTGCACACCAACACAACCTCAACCAGAATCCTATGTTCTAGTGCCAAGGTGTAAGACACCTACTGACTCGTGTCACTCGGGAGCTGTAGACACCCTAGTTTTGCAGGTCTGCAGGCTGGAATTGTGGTGGCTGGGCCTTTAATCATAAATGATCCCAAAGTGAAAGAACACCTACTTAAGCCCACCAAAGCCCATTAAGCCCACCAAGGCCCTTTAGGCCCACTTAGGCCCATGAAGGCCCATGGAAGCCCACCAAGGCTCTTAGGCCCACTTAGGCCCATTAAGCCCACCAAGGCCCATTTAGCTCACCCAAGGCCCATAACAATTCAGCCCATTTTCTTCTCCTTCTTCCAACCCAACACCCATTCTTTCTCCCCTCTCTTCTCACGAATCCAACCACATTTACAGCCCATCCTTTTCTCCCATCTTCTCCAACCCATCTCACCATATCACCCAGTAGTAGCCTAGGCCAAGCTTGAGCTTCCCACGAACCAGAGCCTTCGGATGCCTCACCACGAGCTCAGATGGCCGTTGATCGCTGTCGGCGCGTGGGCAGACAAGATGGAGGTGCGTGGGGGATAGCTGTGAAGCTGGTTTGTTACAGGATGTCGGGTTCTGTTGTGGTTCGTTACGGCGTGTCGTTCTGGGTTGTTGGGTTCACCTATAAAAGGAGGAGCAACGGAGGAGAAACGGGAAGAACAGAGAAGAAAAACAGAGGAGAAAAAACAGAGAAGAAAAATAGAGGAGAAAAAACAGAGAATTCCAGAGCAAGAGAAAGAGAGAGGAGAGATCCCAGAGCTTTGCGCTATTCTCCCGTGGCCTTCCCGAGCGCTCCAGCCTACCCCAGCGCCTTCCTCAGCAAGCTCTGATCACCCACGCCACTGCTGGACCATGTACGCCCTCCTTTAGCTTCCATTGCCTTCAATTCTACTTTCCTAGGATTCCTTGTGACTTCTCGAGTCGATTCCCATCAGGCCAAAGGCTTCCTCTGGTCGAAATCAGCCCTTAGGCCTCGCCGGAGTTGTTTTCCGGTGGCCTAGGTGGGGGGCTTGGTCCAGGGCACGGCCCTGGCCCTAGAGAGTCGTCCCTTCCTCCCTGAACCTCCCTCTTGCTTCTCTGCTCCTCCGCGCGCCGCTCCACTACCTCGCGAAGCCTCCTCTAGAAGCTCGCTGGAATCGCTCCCAGACGTCTTCGCCGGAGAAGACGATGGCAGGCAGAGAAAGACGCCATGCCTCCAGCATCGCCGTGCCTCTCTAAGCCTCCAGAAAGCCTCCACGGTGCGCCCCAAGCACGCCAGGGCCCCTGGAGCTGAGCCACGAGCCCTTGAACATGCCCGCGACCTAGCTCTCCGGAGAAAACGACGTCGACGGCAGTCGGAGACCACTTCGTGCCATCACCTATTATTTGAGCCCCTGAAGGAGAAGAAATGTCCCTCAACACTCCTTCGAGCCTCCTGGACCTATAGATCGCCGCGCCACAGCCTCTGGAGCTTCCTCCATCTCCGTTGACTGTCGCCAGAGTGTACCGACGGCGAGGGAGGTGGGAGGCCCATTCCCGTCGATCGATCCGACTCCAAACCGTTGGATCTCTTCCCCTCTTTCTCCTCTTGCTTCCCATGGGGTCTGATTTTAGATCAGACCATGGGATAGCCCTCTGGTGCCCCTCCGGCGGTCGTCGACGGCGGTGCTCCGTCGTCGACGGCCGTCGACTCTTTTTTCTTAAAAAAAATGAAAAATAACTTTCTTTTAATAAAACTTTTATAACTTTTGATTTGTTACATTTAGATCCTTTTTTTATTTCAAACAGGTCCTTCTCTTGCATTTAGGTCCTTACACATTTTTCTTAAATCGTTTGAATAAAGTTTTAACTGAAAATATTGCATTGTCTCCCCTGAGCTTCTCTAATAAAGTTTTCCAGGCTTGCAAATTGCATTTAAGCCCCTGATCTTCATTAAAATCATTCTGAATGCATATTTCTCTGGTTAATTTGCATTTTAGCTCCTGAACTTTTCTAAGACTCTTCGAATGCATATTTCTCTGGTTAAATTGCATTTTAACCTCTAAACTTTTCTGAAATCATTCTGAATGCATATTTCTCTAGTTAGTTTGCATTTTAGCCCCTGAACTTTTCTGAAACTCTTCTAAATGCATAGTTTTTCTGGGTAAATTGCATTTTAGGCCCTGAACTTTATTGTTTTCACACTGAATGCATGTTTTCTAGGGTAAAATTACTGAATTGCACTTGAAACTTTCATGGATCCTTTTTCTTGCATATTTTACCCTTAATTTCCACAGAATAGCATTGAATGTATGTTTTGATGGCATAATTGCATTTTAACCACTATTTAACCAAAAATGCACAGATTTACACATTTGACCCTAGATTTCTTCAAAACTACATGAAATTTGTCCTTCTATGTATTTTTGATGATTTGGCTTCAGAATTCAGTTTTCATTCAAAATGTGGGTTTTTTACACAATGGCCCCTGGAATTCACATTTTTGCACTCACATTGGCATTTTTCATGTTTTGATGCATCTTTTCATACAAGTTTTCTCGCATTTCCTTCCTTACATTGCGCACACATTTCTAGCTTGTATCAAGCTTGGTTTTCTCATCGTTTCCCGGATTTCCCCTGTTTTCCACGTTTTCTTGACTTGATTTGGCTTTCCATCGCCTGAGGGCGTACATTAAAAGGCTTAACAATGCCGACATTGTCCCGAATGAGGATTATTTTACCCAATTTGATTTTCTTGGATTTATCCAAATTTCCGCTAATTTGTGAGACGCTTTCCGAGAATTTCTCGATTTTCACGATTTTCCTCATCGCCCAAAGGCGTACAGTAAAGCGGCATTCTCAATGCCTACATTTGTCCCTCAAATTAACTTTTTCCCTTTATTTCATTTCTTCTCTTTGATTTGACATGTTTTCAGTCATCTTTAGCATGAGCACTCAGATTAGGCAAGCACACATTTAATAGACCATTGACAAGTAGGAAACCTTGAAAGACCGAGTTTCTCGGGCGCATGGGGGTGCCTAACCCTTTCCCCATGCGTAACCAGAATCCTTACCCTTTCTCTGGCTCGCATTCATTTATCCATTAGGCACGGAGCACACATGTTTTCTGCATCTTGTTTGCTTCTTGGTTTTCTTGTGTGTTTGGTTTTCCTCGTCTTTCCATTAAAAGACTAGGTAGCGACTCCTTTCCTTATCCTTTCTCATCTCTCCTTGGTGTTTACGAGTCTAGTCATCTTCTCCTGATTCACCATCTTCACCGTGACCGTATTAGGACTCCTCGAGTGCTTCCACGCACCCGGTAGAGGAGAGCGACGCAGGGTTCCACCGGCATGGTTATAGGAACTGGCGACTCCGCTGGGGATAACTAGATTCTAGCTTTCATTCTGGTTTCCTTACATGTCTTTGGTCTATATACATTGTGTTTTGTTTGCTTGTTCTGTTTGCTTGTACATATTTGACTGAACATGCCTTTTTGCGTCTTTTACAATGTTGCTATGCCACCGCACATGCACATGACTTAATTCATGCTTTGTTTGTCGATACTTGCTTTTATTCACCTACTTGTGAGCACTACACCATCACATGCCATGTTCACGGCTTTTGCTTATTGTTTGACTTTTTGGAGGCCATGATTGTGTGTTTTCCCCTTATTTGAATTTACCGTGATTAGGAGAGTAGAGACGTGTTTGCTTCCCTATCTGGTTAAAATAAAACACACAAACTCAGACGAACAAATAATAAGGCATAACTAGAGACAAATGCTCACAAATCCCCATGGCTTAATAAAACGCAAGTAAAAGACACCAAAGCATATTGCATGAATGATCATTTTAGAAAGCATGCATCTTCTACTCTAGGTCCACCCACAGTTCGCGAAGGACAATCCTAGTTGCCCGTTCTATAGCTTTGGCTTAGGGCGTGTTGCTAGTTTGTCCCTCTTGCCTGGGGTCGTGTCGGTGCTAGTAGAGGGTACAGCTCCATGCTACTGCAGGAGATGAGGCTACCAACGCACCACCCGTTCAATGCCTGTGCTCCGGCCAGGATTTAGAACGGGAACCTACTTTTCTGACCAGAGTCAAAATCCAAACCCATGAGTGCATCCTATGTGGTCAACCCCATATGGGACATGCATGGTGAGAGAGTGCACTTTAGGACATTCTTCTGCATTGTGTGTCATGGCATGCCACTTTAATAACTTGCATTTGTCTTTGTGTCGTTGTCCAGGTTCTGATACCTACTTCTCTTGCCTGTTTTCTCACGTACTTTGTTGCGAGATCCTTAGTTAGGAGCTCGGGTGTCTCCGTTGCGGGCGGCCTCTCGTGGTTGTGTTCTTTTGCCTTTTCCGAGCTATTGGTCACTTTTGACTATAGTTCGTCTTAGAGATCGTGCGTTTGTCCTTTACCGCAACTCCTTCATTTCGCTTGCGGTTAGCCATGGCCCCGTAGACCCGCAAGCCTCTAGTTATTGTTTTGAAAGGGGACCCACACTCAGATCCTCCTTCTCTCACTTTGACTGCTTCTTCTTCCCTCTGTGCGTCCCGATTTGGGAATCATGGAGGATCCTTATCCCCTCTGCAATGACAACGGCGAACACAAGTTGGTTTAGGGCTCATCACTGATTCAACTGAGGTGACAACCAAGCAGGTCCCGGAAGTTCTACCAGTTGCACCCTATCTCTCGGGCCCTCCTATTTCAGGAGTTCAATCAGCTGCAGTTTCATCAGTTTTGGGGGCCATTCCTGTTCCGCTCATGCTTTCTGACTTATCGTTTGATGGGTCTTTGGTCAAACAAGCTCAGTACTTGAGAGCTTTGGCCATGGGTTTGAGCACATGGCCCTTTCTCTTGATCATGTTGAGAGTCCTTCTCTTTCGACCTTTGAGGTTCCAGTGCAGACCACTATAGCATTGCAGGTTCACCCCACTACTCTATCGCCCGAGCATCACATCGCTCCGGTGATGGGGGCGTTATCTCTGCCTCATGCACTACAATTGCATTGGTCACAACATGCATCACAGTCATTTAGAGATCAACCCATTAGTTGTGCGAGAGTGCAGCATTTCTCGAGTCCATTACCGAAGCTGTACCGGTGCCGCAGTTGTTGCTCTCGCGCTCAACCACACACAACACAGCATATTCGGAATTCACCTCAGCATCACGATCAGGTCCCAACACGTAGGTCATCACCGCACACTAGGAGCACACCTCCCACTGTCAAGCTAGTGCATCTCGTCGCATCGGCTCAACAAGGACAGCAACCTAAGAAGAAACGAGGCCGTCGCGTTGAAAGTGACTACACTCCACTGGGTAAGCCACTGAGCGCTATTTTTCCTCAGGTTGTGTCACTTCTGAGACTCCCGGATCCACGTCCCCCACCAACTCCACTCCCACGGTGGTACGACGCGAGCGTATACTGCGATTATCATCGAGCCTCGGGGCATTCGACTGATAAATGCTACACTCTACGGGATGTCATTCAGACTTTGATCGACAGTGGGACTATTGTTGTTGACACGCGAGGTGCAGCACCCGCATCCATATCCATATCCTCACCAGCATCTAGTTTGGTACACATCACACATCCACACACCACCGTTGAACCAGTGCGTCTCGTTGCGTCAGTTCAGCAAGGGAAGCAACAACGACAGAGGCGACCTCACTCTAAGGAAAGAGACTTGACTTCACCCCACTTAGGGATTCGTTGAGTGACATCTTTCCCAAAGCTGCGCCATTCCTGCGGCTACCGGAGATTCGCCCACCACCGGACCCGCTTCCTAGTTGGTATAAGGCTAACTTGTTCTGTCAATACCATTGCGTACGTGAGCATTCGACAAACAAGTGTCACACTCTCCGGAATGCTGTCTAGGATTTGATTGACCGAAAGGCCATCATCATTAACACACAGGTGGCAGCCCACACATACACTTGCACACACACCCACACACACACGTGTACACCCTAGAATAGCCGACCTTACCGTGTCTGAGCATGCAAGCTCCGAGGATACTGGAACCTTAGGGGTTTTCCTCTCTCTCCTAGTTCTTTCTCGGGGAATCCATCGGGCCTCTTTTTTCCTAGCTTGTCCTCTCTCTACTTCTGTCTGGCAGCACATGTATATGCCGCTCTTGTTCTTCTTCTCCATTTGCCTAGTTTGTCCTCCTTTCTTTTCTCAGTTTTGTCCAGCGACACTCATATGTGTGCCACTCTTGTCCTTGTTCCTTTGTGGGGGCCTAACCTAAAGTTTGCCAGTTTGCGATTCACAGATCTAACCCAGCACGTGCAAGTACCTTGAATCAAGTAGGAGACAGCCGTCACAGCAGATATCAACTCCAATAGAGATATAGTTTTAATGTCACCAGCAGATTCAGTATTCACAGTGACAATCTCAGTTCCAATAATCGTTGTGACAGCTTCTGTTACACCTGCCTTGATTCTGATTTCCAGTGGCACTGCTAGGAGTTACTTTGAACCTCGATGGCATCGACAAACAGCAACGACAAGGACTGGAGTTGTATCCTTTCTCTTTGTTCACTGTTGTTTTCCCTTTTTGCATCATCATATACCAAAACACAAAAATAGAAAAGCACAAAAGTTGGAAAAGAAAAAAAGAAAACAAACATAAACAAGAAAAACATCAAGAACAATTAAAGAGGGTAGTTTGCTTGTCAATAACATTCTGCCCGATGATGAAAAATTGGGAAAGCTTGCCAATGTTAGAATGGATTATTCCCTCCTCAGTTGTTACTACTTAGACGACAAAGTTAGCAAAGGAGCCACTGAGCATCAAAGCCAGATGAAATGTCCAAGCTCCGCATGGATCCTGCACCTCCAAGAGGGAGATAAAATGTTAGGAGTGACTGAGAGTGTGAGCTAGAAAAGAAAACATACATTCGCAAGGGCATAAAAGAATAGAGAAGACAGAAGGCGAAGACAGAAGTCAGCCCAAAAGTGAGAGGTGTGCGTTGTAGCTCTACCCTTACCATACCTTGGAGAGGAGTTGGAGTATGCGCTCAGTAAAATCACACCGTTGAGGGACTGACCCATCCTCTTGCAATAAAGGCTTCCTGAATAGATTGGGCGCTTCTTACCTTCAAGACAAGGTTAGAGTGAAACCCCACATCTGTGAGGGAGTAAAAGAAAAGAGAATGATGTTGAAAAGAGAAAAGCAGGTGCAGGACCTTAAAGAGTTTGGCATGGAGCCAAGTCCATTACGCTACCTTACAGTGAGTTTGAGTGCCACCACTACCCAGCGAGAGCCACCATAAGACTTGCGAGTCTCTATAGTGGCAACAGAGTCGAAGGTGTCATCCTCCTCTAACAGGCATACAACTTTCTAGCCTAACTGAGGGCAAACAAACAATCGAACTAAACAAGAAAACGATCCAGATAATGAACTCATTGAATAAGCAAAGTAGTGAATATAGAAAACAAGCAACTAAAATCACAAGGCATGCACTTCTTGATCAAACAACAGGACATTCTTAAATAACTAAATTGCTCACAATAATAGAGTCCACAATAATAATAATAATCATCATAGCCTTGCCTGGATCAATTTTTTTGTTTGCTTATAGACTTGTTCAACAGGATTTTTGCTAGGTGCTTTTAGCTAGGATATTTCAGCTCCTCAATAGCCAAAGTGCATATACAGTGAGGACACCAGTTAGTGTACGAGCTACACGGACCTACAGAATCGGCAGTGTAACAGCAATTCCTCTGCAACAGTTCAAGTGTGGTAGACATAGTTTGTGGAATGCCTAAGGACAACACAGCCGAATACATGTTTGCATCCAGTGGCATCCTTTTTGCCTTGGTGTCACCTGATCTAACTTCTGAGCATTATACACCTTTATGCTAGGGGCATGTTAGCTGCTTTCTAGCTGGGCTCACACACGCTGTTGCTTGGTTCATCAAGGGCAAGACAGTTGTTCTCTGATCAGAGCCTACACGGCAAATGACTAGCGGAGACAACAACATAGCTCAAACTCTACACAACAATCTAGAATTTGGCTAATACAATCAGGAGAATATCCTAAAGTGGCGCGGCCAAATACAGAGCTATCATAACACCACAGTTGAGTAGAACATATCCTAAACATACCAGTCAGAGGCAGTCTACAATCTCGATCAAAGGCCTCTATCAAGTTGCCACAATTCCTTCTGTCTTCCAAGTACAATATGGGAAAACAGTTGGGTGCACATAGATCTAGCCACTTGATGAATGGATCACTTGCTTCGACTAGTGATGGTCTCAAGTACTCTAGTGGCTCACGGAATATCTGTAGTTATAGACTAGCTTCCAAGACTCCATACCCTCAAGTGATGTCCAGCCAGTCCAATATCAGGGGCATGTCATCTGCTCTTTGGTCAAAGGTCACATACAAAACACCAGTTACAGTGTAAGTGAACCAGAGTTTTTGACCAAGGGCATGTCAGCTACTCTTTGGTCAAAGGTCACATACAAAACACCAGCTATAGTGTAAGTGAACCAGAGTCTTTGACCAGGGGCATATCATCTGTTCTTTGGTCAAAAGGCACAGACAAAGCACAAGCTATAGTGTAATTGAGCCAGAGCCTTCGACTAGGGGCATGTCGGTCGCTCTTTGATTGAAAGTCATGTTTCAGGCACCTAACGGAACATCCACTTACTATATAATTGAGCCAAAGCCTTCGACCAGGGGCATGTAAGCTACTCTGTGAAAGAAGGACTATTTTGAGAATGCTTGGTGCAAATTATCGTCCAAATGATGGTCGGTGCACCTTCTTATAAAGAAGTGGCAATCATCATATAAAGGCTCCTACAAGATGACAACTGTGTCAGGGCACTACGCTGGTTCAACTGACATTTCCCACAGTGGCAACAATCCAGGGTGCACTGATACTTGAATAAGATCCCCTTGGCAAATCCTTTTGGCTAAACAAAAGGTTAGGCCCTCTTGCCTTTGAATTCTGATCCTGAGGACGAATTCAAGGCACATACCTTCACCTTTGAATCTTCCCATCCAAGGTTCGCTCTATTTGGATGAATCTTGGTGCCACCTTGCCATCCAAGGTTCGATCTATTCAGACGGATCTTGGTGCCACCCTTTTCGCCTTTGAATCTTCCCATCCAAGGTTCGGTCTAGTCGGACGGATCTTGGTGCTACCCTTTTCAAATTTAAACCTTCCCATCCAAGGTTCGGTCCATTCGGACGAATCTTGGCGCCATCTTCCCATCCAAGGTTTGGTCTATTCAGACAGATCTTGGTGCCACCTTCCCATCCAAGGTTTGGTCTATTCGGACGGATCTTGGTGCCCCCCTTTTCGCCTTTGAATCTTCCCATCCAAGTTTTGGTCTATTCGGTCGGATCTTGGTGCCCCCCTTTCGCCTTGGTATCTTCCCATCCAAGGTTCGGTCTATTCCGATGGATCTTGGTGCCCCCTTTTTCGCCTTTGAGTTTCTCCATCCATGGTTCGGTCTATTCGGACGGATCTTGGTGCCCCCTTTTTGCCTTTGAATCTTCCCATCCAAGTTTCGGTCCATTCGGACGATTCTTGGTGCCACCTTCCCATCCAAGGTTCGGTCTATTCGGACAAATCTTGGTGCCACCCTTTTTGCCTTTGAATTTTCTCATTCAAGGTTCGGTCCATTCGGACGAATCTTGGTGCCACCTTCCCATCCAAGGTTCGATCTATTCAGACGGATCTTGGTGCCACCCTTTTCGCCTTTGAATCTTCCCATCCAAGGTTCGGTCTATTCGGACAGATCTTGGTGCCACTTTCCCATCCAAGGTTCGATCTATTCGGATGGATCTTGGTGCCACCCTTTTTGCCTTTGAATCTTCCCATCCAAGGTTCGATCTATTCAGACGGATCTTGGTGCCACCTTCCCATCCAAGGCTCGATCTATTCAGACGGATCTTGGTGCCACCCTTTTCACCTTTGAATCTTCCCATCCATGGTTCGGTCCATTCAGACGAATCTTGGTGCAACCTTCCTATCCAAGGTTCGATCTATTCAGATGGATCTTGGTGCCACCATTTTCGCCTTTGAATCTTCCCATCCAAAGTTCGGTCTATTCGAATGGATCTTGGTGCCACGTCCCCATCCAAGGTTCGGTCTATTCGGACGGATCTTGGTGCCCCCCTTTTCGCCTTTGAATTTTCCCATCCAAGGTTCGATCTATTTGGACGGATCTTGGTGCCACCCTTTTCGCCTTTGAATCTTCCCATCCAAGGTTCGATCCATTCAGACGAATCTTGGTGCCACCTTCCCATCCAAGGTTCGATCTATTCGGATAGATCTTGGTGCCACCCTTTTCGCCTTTGAATCTTCCCATCCAAGGTTCGGTCCATACGGACGAATCTTGGTGCCACCTTCCCATCCAAGGTTCGATCTATTCGGACGGATCTTGGTTCCACCCTTTTCGCCTTTGAATTTTCCCATCCAAGGTTCGGTCTATTCGGACGGATCTTGGTGCCTCCTTTTTGCCTTTGAATCTTCCCATCCAAGGTTCGTTCTATACGTGACGGATTTTGGTGCCACCTTCCCATCCAAGGTTCGGTCTATTCAGACGGATCTTGGTGCCCCCCTTTTCACCTTTGAACCTTTCCATCCAAGGTTCGATTTATTCGGACAGATCTTGGTGCCACTCGTTTCGCCTTTGAATCTTCCCATCCAAGGTTTGGTCTATTCGGACGGATCTTGGTGCCACCTTCCCATCCAAGGTTCGATCTATTCAGACAGATCTTGGTGCCACACTTTTCACCTTTGAATCTTCCCATCCAAGTTTCGGTCTATTCGGACGAATCCTGGTGCCACCTTCCCATCCAAGGTTCGGTCCATTCGGACGAATCTTGGTGCCTCCTTTTGCCTTTGAATTCCACTCCGAAAAGATGGATTCAAAGTAAACCGTCTTCCTCCTTCCCTCGGGCTGGTATCCCGAACTACCCGGGCATTCTCTGTGATGCTCGATGGATTTCCCACTCTCCTTGTTCCATCCCTCCTTTGGACTGGTAGCCTGAACTACCTGGATGACTTCCGTTACTGTAGACACCCCGATTTTGAGGTGACTCATTGATAAGGCTCCAGTTGTTGCTTTGGATGTGACTGATCCTTGAATCAACCCTAAACCCATAGCAAGCCTGCAGCCCAACCAGACCAGTAGGGGAGAGCACTTAGCTAGCACACTTACCTGGCACACTTAGCTAGCACACTTACCTGGCACAATTAGCTAGCACACCTCCCTAGCACACATAGGTGGCGCACCAAGCTGGCGCACCAACCTGGTGCACAGCCACTTCGCAGGCTACGGGCTGCTGGCTTTCCACCTCCCATGGCTGTTACCTCTAGCAACGAATATGCCATGGAATCTTCCAAGCTTTTCGTCTGCGAGGCTCTCCCCATTCCCATGAGTTACCCATGAGAAAATCCTATATAAGGACACCCATAGGCAACCATTGAGACAGGTTGGAAATCCTAAATTCAGCCATTTTCTGCTCTGAGCCAACTTCCTACACGAGTTTCTCCTCCTGTCCAGCAGCTTATTTTCGTTCTCTGGAGCACTCCTTTGTGTCTTAAGGTCTCCTTGGTCCTTCCAAAGCAACAAGGATCTTTTTGTTTATGATATTTCAAGAAGGAACATCTTGAGAGGTAGGCTTGCTACCTCCTCTCTCTCTTTTGAATCTCACTTCAGAAACATGATAAAGCATGCTCAGAAATCATGCATATGGACTGATTTATTCCATGTTTTCGTAAAATTTTATGATAAACATGTTTGCTATCTATGCAAAATAACTACCATGCTAATCTATACATTTGTTTCTAGTGTAAAATCCACATGAGTTATCTTCTTTCATCATTTTCTTGCACATAGCATCTTGCCATGCATTTATATGTTCTTGCACATGGAAATATGCTTATGATCATCATTTACATATGTTCTGATTGGCATTATCCAGATCATGTTTGTTCTTAGGCATTTTGATGTTTTTACACATGAACCCATCAACTTGTTTTGGTTTCGAATGCATGATTTACATGATGATCCTTGATCCTATGCATCCACATCGTACTTTCAGTACTTAATAATGGCATGAGCCCGTCTGCATTAGCATGAATGACCCTATGTCTCTGCTGGGGTGGATTCTGGATTAGATTGCAGTCTGATCCAGACTCCTTGGGGCGCACATCTCAGACGCACCTGTCCAGCGCACCACTCTGGCGCACTCAGCAGGCGCGCCAGACTGGTCAGAGAACAGAACACTCGCATTGCATCATTGCTTGCATGGCTTTATCACAGAGTTTTGAGTTGATTCCTTTTATAACTGATTCTCTGATGCACCATGATATCACCTGCATATTTTCAGCTTTGAGTGGATTGTTTTCCATCTGTTTTCTCTATTTTGTTATTCAGTTCCCGGCTGAATCTGGTAGGTCGATTGCACCTTACTCCTTTGTGGAGAACCATGTGCATTGCCCCATGATCCGGTGGCCTGGCTGAATCGTGCATTCTTCATCTAGTTCAAGTAGGTGAGACCTTGTGTGAGGCTATCAGCCCTTGAGCTCAAGGTCATTGCATTTGCATTTCTTGCGCTTGTAATGCATGGTTTTTTTTTCTGAGTTTTACAAAATGATTCTACTGCATACTTTTCCAGAGTGCATCCTCTGATGTTTTGGCTTTACACGACCTTCTGTTTTTCCCTCAGCATATTTTACTGGCCCACCTAGATGCACATAGGTGGCACACCAGACTGAAGCACCAGTCTGGCACACCAAACAGGCGCAGTGGCCTGTTTTCACTAGCACACAGCATGTTTTTCATATGATTTGCTTGCTTTCTCGACCCGATTTGCTTCTAGGTTTTCCTTTGGTTTTCTTCCTCGATGCATTAGGAAGGCACAGATATGTTTTCAGCAGTTTTCTTACATTTTTAAATTGCATTTAGGTATATAGAAAGCAAGGATGAAAACTCGCTCTAGATATTAGATCTTTGATCTTATTATGCAATATTATTGCACCGACACTTGACCCAACATACGAGCGATATTTTTGAGCATTAGGACACACCCCTACACATCATGCACCCATACCTTAGACACCACACTCATTATCATGGCATGGCATATCGCCCTCGGGCGTACAGTAAAGGCTGCAAAGCCGACATTCCAATAGCAAGAGAGAAACCAATAGAAGACCGATTTATCGGGCGTACGAGGGTGCCTAACACCTTCCTCATACGTAACAGGGATCCTTACCCGCATTTCTGGTTTGTGCAGACCCTTTTTTATTTGTTCTACATGATTTTTCATGTTATATGGTTTTCCTCGTCTTCCATTTGAATAGACTAGGTGGCGACTCCTGCATTTTTGCATTATTTTATTTTTGCCGTGGCTTTGTCGACTTTGGCACACACATATCATTTGTTGCCACCCTCAGACGGCATGGTTACAGTTACCAGTCGGTTTTCTCGGTCGGCAAGCACCATGAGTCTTGTCCAGTGTTTTTTCCGACAAGTGTGATAACTAGTCATGTCTTTTGGAAGCTGATTGGTCGTCTACTTGTCGGCATTTGTTATTTGTATTGGTTTCTTTGATTTGGCTTCGGCTATGGTGACAGGACCTTTGGTGCGTCCACCAACTGGTAGCAGGTTGTTGGTAGCTAACTCTTTCTTATGGCTTTGGTTGGGGTGTCTTTGTCAACCTTGAGCATCGGTCTCTGTCCCACTCGTCCTCCGACCTCACTTAGGCAGGGGCATCTGTAGACATCCCAGTTTTGCAGGTCTGTAGGCTGGAATTGTGGTGGCTGGGCCTTTAATCATAAATGATCCCAAAGCCAAAGAACACCTACTTAAGCCCACCAAAGCCCATTAAGCCCACCAAGGCCCTTTAGGCCCACTTAGGCCCATGAAGGCCCATGGAAGCCAACCAAGGCCCTTAGTCCCACTTAGGCCCATTAAGCTCACCAAAGGCCCATTTAGCTCACCCAAGGCCCATAACAATTCAGCCCATTTTCTTCTCCTTCTTCCAACCCAACACCCATTCTTTCTCCCCTCTCTTCTCACGAATCTAGCCACATTTACAGCCCGTCCTTTTCTCCCATCTCACCATATCACCTAGTAGCAGCCCAGGCCAAGCTCGAGCTTCCCACGAACCAGAGCCGCCGGATGCCTCACCACGAGCTCGGATGGCCGTTGATTGCTGTAGGTGCGCGGGCAAACAAGATGGAGGTGCGTGGGGGACAGCCGTGATGCTTGTTTGTTATAGGATGTCGGGTTCTGTTGTGGTTCGTTAAGGCACGACGTTCTGGGTAGTTGGGTTCACCTATAAAAGGAGGAGCAACGGAGAAGAAACGGGAAGAATAGAGAAGAAAAACAGAGGAGAGAAAACAGAGAATTCCAAAGCAAGAGAAAGAGAGAGGAGAGATCCCAGAGCTTTGCGCTATTCTCCCGGGGCCTTCCTGAGTGCTCCAACCTACCCCAGCGCCTTCCTCAGCAAGCTCCGATCACCCTCACCACTGCTGGATCAGGTACGCCCTCCTTTAGCTTCCATTGCCTTCAATTCTGCTTTCCTAGGATTCCTTGTGACTTCTCGAGTCGATTCCGATCAGGCCAGAGGCTTCCTTTGGTCGGAATCAACCCCTAGGCCTTGCCGGAGCTATTTTTCGGTGGCCTAGGTGGGGGGCTTGGTCCAGGGCACGGCCTTGGCCCTAGAGAGTCGTCCCTTCCTCCTTGGACCTCCCTCTTGCCTTTTTGCTCCTCAGCGCACGGCTCCACTACCCCCGAAGCCTCCACCAGAAGCTCGCCAGAATCGCTCCCAGAAGCCGTCATCGGAGAAGACTACGGTAGCCAGAGAAAGACGCCATGCCTCCAGCATCGTCGTGCCTCTCCAAGCCTCCAGAAAGCCTCCACGGCGCGCCCCAAGCATGCCAGGGCCCCCAGAGCTGAGCCACGAGCCCTTGAACACGCCCGCGACCTAGCTCGCCGGAGAAGACGACGTCGACGGCAGTCGGAGCCCACTACGCTCCATCATCCATCATTTAAGCCCCTGAAGGAGAAGAAATGTCCCTCAACACTCCTCCGAGCCTCCTGGACCTCTGGATCGCCACGCCGCAGCCTCTGGAGCTTCCTCCATCTTCGTTGATCATCGCCGGAGCGTATCGACGGCGAGGGAGGTGGGAGGCCCACTCCCATTGATCGATCCGACATCCAAACCGTTGGATCTCTTCCCCTCTTTCTCCTCTTTCTCCTCTTACTTCCCATGGGGTCTAATCTTAGATCACAGACCATGGGATAGCCCTCTGGTGCCCCTCTGGTGGTCGTCGACGACAGTGCTCCGTCGCTGGCAGTCGTCGACTCTTTTTTCTTAAAAAAAAAATGAAAAATAACTTTCTTTTAATAAAACTTTTATAACTTTTGATTTGTTACATTCAGATCCTTTTTTTTTATTACAAACAGGTCCTTCTCTTGCATTTAGGTCCTTACACATTTTTCTTAAATCGTTTGAATAAAGTTTTAACTGAAAATATTGCATTGTCTCCCTTGAACTTCTCTAATAAAGTTTTCCAGGCTTGCAAATTGCATTTAAGCCCCTAATCTTCATTAAAATCATTCTGAATGCATATTTCTCTGGTTAATTTGCATTTTAGCCTCTAAACTTTTCTGAAATCATTCTGAATGCATATTTCTCTAGTTAATTTGCTTTTTAGCCCTTGAACTTTTCTGAAACTCTTCTGAATGCATAGTTTTTCTAGGTAAATTGCATTTTAGGCCTTGAACTTTACTGTTTTCACACTGAATGCATGTTTTCTAGGGTAAAATTACCGAATTGCCCCTGAAACTTTCATGGATCCTTTTTCTTGCATATTTTACCCTTAATTTCCACAGAATAACATTGAATGCATGTTTTGATGGCATAATTGCATTTTAACCCCTATTTAACCAAAAATGCACGGATTTGCACATTTGACCCTAGATTTCTTCAAAACTACATGAAATGTGTCCTATGTATTTTTGATGATTTGGCTTCAGAATTCAGTTTTCATTCAGAATGTTGGTTTTTTACACAATGGCCCCTGGAATTCACATTTTTGCACTCACACTGGCATTTTTCATGTTTTGATGCATCTTTTCATACAAGTTTTCTTGCATTTTCTTCCTTACATTGCGCACGCATTTCTAGCTTGTATCAAACTTGGTTTTCTCATCGTTTCTCGGATTTCCCCTGTTTTCGACTTTTTCTTGACTTGATTTGGCTTTCCATCGCCCGAGGGCGTACATTAAAAGGCTTAACAATGCTAACATTGTCCCGAATGAGGATTATTTTACCCAATTTGTTTTTCTTGGATTTATCCAAATTTTCGATGATTTGTGAGACACTTTCCGAGAATTTCTCGATTTTCACGATTTTCCTCATCGCCCAAAGGCGTACAGTAAAGCGACATTGTCAATGCCTACATTTGTCCCTTAAATTAACTTTTTCCCTTTATTTCATTTCTTTCTTTGATTTGGCATGTTTTCAGTCATCTTTAGCATGAGCACTCAGAATAGGCAAGCACACATTTAATAGATCATTGACAAGTAGGAAACCTAGAAAGACCGAGTTTCTCGGTTGCATGGGGGTGCCTAACCCCTTCCCCATGCGTAACCAGAATCCTTACCCTTTCTCTAGCTCGCATTCATTTATCCATTAGGCACGGAGCACACATGTTTTCTGCATCTTGTTTGCTTCTTGGTTTTCTTGTGTGTTTGGTTTTCCTCGTCATTCCATTAAAAGACTAGGTGGTGACTCCTTTCCTTATCCTTTCTCATCTCTCCTTGGTGTTTCCGAGTCTAGTCATCTTCTCCTGATTCACCATCTTCGCCATGACCGTATCGAGACTCCTCGAGTGCTACCACGCACCTGGTAGAGGAGAGCCGCGCAGGGTTCCACTGGCATGGTCACAGGAGCATAACCATATCAGTGCCAAACACCACCTCAACCAGAATCCTATGTTCTAGTGCTAAGGTGTAAGACACCTACTGGCTCGTGTCACTCGAGAGTACAACTATATCAGTGCCAAATACTACTCGGTAGTGTCACTGAATGACTCTTTCGGTGCACCCTACAATAGATCAACTCCTTCAGTGCCACTGATTGACCTTAGACCTAGGGAGAACCTCATGATCCCTATATTCCAATCTAAACTATTGGAGAAGTGACCTATCACTTCTAAGTCATATCATCTTTTATGACCTCTATATCCTAAGTGGAATTTTGCTAATTCTTTTTAGGCAATTCCTAAACCATTCTAATGATTATCCTAATTATTATTGTGTCAATTTAATTACCCCTCCAAGATACACACACACACACACACATACATACATACATACATACATACATACATACATACATACATACATACATACATACATACATACATACATACATACATACATACATACATACATACATACATACATACATATATATATACATATATATATATATATATATATA
>JAMKQA010024423.1:0-17077 GCA_024699735.1 Posidonia australis
CCCCCCCCCCCCCCCCAACCTCTGTCGCCGGAAAACTGCGACGTCGGGGCACGGCGAAGCGCCGTAGGCCAAAGGATCGCTCTGGATCCCTTGGAAACCACCCAAAAAGGGTGAGGGGACCTAGATTACTAAGGAACTAAGAAAAAAACGAAGCTGGAGAAGAGGGGTGTACCTGGTCGGAAAATGGGTCGTCGAAGCTCCGAGGTGGCTGAATTCCTTCCGCGACTGCTCTGGCTCTACTGTCTCCTCCCTTGCACTCAATTTCGCCCTCTCGAATGCTCTGGATCGTCTCCAATGCTCTGAATTGTGGCTCTCCCTAAAAATCTCAATCACCCCCCTCCTTCTTCTCTTTTTATTTTCCCGCCCGCGAGGTCTGTCTCTACGGCCACCTACTCCTGTGCGTAGCAGAACGGCAACCAACCCCGAAAGCCGCTACGTCAGCTCGGCAGACAGCCAACGGCTGTCCCCCACGCGCTACGGCTTGTCCTTGCGCGGCTGCCAATGGATGAACGGCGATCCTGAGCTTGCAGCGGCAGTTGATCCAACGGCTGGCTGAGGTAGCTCTGTGATTTGCTGGCTCAGTGAAGAGGTCAGCCTAGTGGCTGGTTGAGAAGAGCTTAGAATTAGATGAAGTTCAAATGTGGGTTGAGCAATTGTGGACTTTGGGCTTCATGGGCCTCCATGGGCCTATGTGGGACTTATGGGCCCCCATAGGCCCAAATGCAGTAAATGGGCCCAAATAGGTTAAATGGGCCTAAATAGGTCTTGTGTGCCCAAGTTGGCTCAAATAGGGCTTAATGGGCCTAAGTGGGCCTTCATGGACCCAATTGGGTTTCCATGAATTAAAAAGGCCTTGATAGGGTTAGAGTTCAGCTACCACATCTTTATCTTGCAAAATTGGAAATTTGGAGTGTCTACATATATATATATATATATATATATATGTATGTATGTATTTATGTATGTATGTATGTGTGAGTGTGCCTACCTATATATATATATATATATATATATATATATATATATATACATGTCATGCCCCAAATTTTCCACAATAATTTAAAACAATTAAATTATGGGAAAATTAAAGTCAAACAGTAAATATCTAACTATTAGGAACCTGTGTGTGTGGCTAGGAGACTCCAAACTATATGCACTACGCTAAACGTTTGCATGCCTGCACCTGCAAACCAAAACCACAAGGAAAACGTATGAGTGACAAAAGTCACCCAGTATGCATCCCAAGAAAAACCACGGAAAACAAGACTTAATCAATTTTACTTTTAAATTCATTTCGCAAACCATTTTTTCAAAGCCTCATAAACGAGACCCACACCAGCCAAAACCACAATCGAGGCATTACTAGCCCAAAGCCACAAGCAATAGCCCTCAATGGCAAAAACCACACATAGTGAGTCGGGAAGTCCGGCGCCAGGCAACCTAACTTTGGCCACACGCAGTCCACCGAGGAGCGACCACGGCGTTCTGCACTACCTCGGGGAAGCCACCCTGTGTAGGAGAGATCACCGTCTCACGATTCTCCCACCTGGAGAAACCTCACAAAGCCAACCCCTCCTTGAGAAAGCTACCCTGTCTCTTAGGACGCTACCAACTATAGGGCACATGTCCCACCTGCATTGGCTACCACAGGGTTCGCCTCCTCACGGTGTCCTCCACATACAGTGCTCAGGAGGGAGTGTCATACCTCTACACTCGACGACACTCGAGCCTTAGTGCTCACAGCGACAGCAACAGTGTCATACCTCCCTGTCATGCCACAAAACACCTCAACCAGTGGACCACAACCCTAGCGTTGAGACGACAGTCAAGGAGTCTCATACCTCTAAGACCCGACACCCCTCAGCCTCGAATATCTTGGCCCCCGACCTTAACATTAAAGTCGCACCCGACCACCCAAGAATGTCGTCACATTCCCTAGTCCCGACGAGACGGTCCCACACTGTCTCGACCGGCACACAGAAAACCAAAAAAACTTTTTCCAAAATAGGCCAACTATTTTTTTGAAATCTATTTCCAAAATCATTTTCATATCTTTGAAAATTCTTCCAAAACCTTGGCAAAGCGACGCGTCAGGTGTCCCAGGGGACCACCACTGATGGCCCGCAATCCCATATTATGGGGACAAAACACAGCAATCCAGAAAGCCCTTGGAAAACCCATTTTTATAAACATATTTGGGCCCAGAATGGGCACGTCGGAAAATAGGTCCGATATGCCGAAAATCCCTAGTTTGGTAGACCGATCTGGATCGATCGACCATATCAGGTCAACGATCAACACTCAGGCCAAATTAGGTATACCGAAACTGGTTCGATCAACTGAAATCTCTTGATTCGGCCGACCTTCTAAGATTGGACGACCGAATTTCGACTAGAGGACCTAATCTGACAGAAAAACGGCATACCGAAATGGTTCGGTATGCCGAATTTTGCGAAAAATAGAAAACGACCTAAATCCTACCATCCGTAAACAAGCACCAAAAATCTTGCATAAAACATAAGATGTAGACTTTCGAGTCTACTCCAAATCCGAACAAACAAAACTAAAATCCATCCACTATGCATTCCGATATAAAATCGAAAAGACAGAAGGGTCAAAATGACCCAGAACGCAACCACCTCCATAAATGCCCATAAATTCACCATAAATTCTCATAAAATCACAATAAATTCTAGGAATGTAATTTTACCTATATTTCATGCAATCCTAGCATTTTCTACCAATTCCATGCTCTCTATTACATGAGGTGGAGATGCATACCTCAAAATGAGCTCCGACGACCACCGGCGAATTCCGACGAACTCCGACTGCCTTGCACGTCCTCCGACGCTCCATGGCCCCAAGGACGTTGCTCTGAAGCCTCCCATCCCGCCACGAGCCACCACCTCCCATCTCCCACTCTCGACTCTCTCTCTGTCTCCCACACCCACCCGTAGCGGAAGGAAGAGTGAGGAAGAAGATGGAGAGGAAGTGGAGAAGGAGAGGAGGGGAAAAAGAGCAAAGGGGAAAGAAGGGGGAAGGCTCAACTAGAGTTTCGTTGGCCGGAGAGAGCTCGCCCCACACACAAATTAAATACAGGAGGGAGGAGGTTACCGTGCATCTGCTCACCAACCTCCGGCACGCGCAAACCAACCAATCTACGACCACTCACCAGCCCAAGGCACGCACCAATAGCTCCCTGCACCAACCACTGGCCACAACCAACGGCCCACCAGCGCGGGCCCCTCGTGGATCTAACACCTAGGCCCCACACGCACAGTGCCACAATGCACAGTTCCAAACCACGCACAGGGACACGTGAACAGAAGCAGGCCCACGACGCCCAAGCCCAAAAGCATAAAACCACACAACTAGCCTCAGAACAGTAGCAGCCGTTTAGTAATAAAATTCATAAACTGTAAATAATTACAAAAATGAATTTTACGGGTGTTACATCCTAACCACCGTAAAAGAATATTTCACCCTCGAAATCACTAGGCGAAAATATATGGGTACTGAGCTGGGATGGCTTCCTTACATTCCCACATAGCCTCCTCGACTCCATGATGCAGCCACCACACCAAGACCAGCGGAATCATATTATTCCGCAGCACCTGGTCCTTACGGTCAACAATCTCAACAGCATCCTCCACAAAGGACAGATCTTCCTGGAGCCCTTCTGGCTGAACTGGAATCACATGAGAAACGTCAGCTAGGCACTTCCTCAACATGGAGACATGGAACACGTTGTGCACAGACGACATCTTTGATGGTAGATCTAACCGGTAGGCAACCTCACCGATCCTCTGGGTGATCTGGTACGGGCTGATATAGCGAGGACTCGGCTTGCCACACTTCCCAAACCTCATGACACCTTTGGTCGGCGATACCTTCAGAAACATGTAATCTCCCACTAGAAACTCCAACGGTCTCTACCTCCTATCGGCATAGGTCATCTACTGACTCTATGTAGCCAATAGCCTGCTATGGATCAAATCCACCTTGTCTGCATACAGCTGCACAAGCTCAGGACCAATCAACTGACGCTCGCCCACTTCGCTCCAGCAAACCGGTGATCCGCATGGCCTACCCTTACAAAGCATTGTATAGCGCCATCCCGATGCTTGAGTGATAACTATTGTTGTAGGCGAACTCAATCAGCGGCAAATGGTCCTCCCAACTCCCATGAAAGTCTAAGACACATGCTCTGAGCATATCCTCCAGCGTCTGGATAGTCCTCTCTGTTTGACCATCCAACTGAGGATGAAATGCCGTGCTATAATTGAGCACAGTGCCAAAGGCCTCCTGCAGAGTTCTCTAGAACCTTGAGGTGAACCTCGTGTCTTTGTTCGACACAATGGACATCGAAACATCATGCAGCCTCACCATCTTGGAGACATACAACTCCGCCAGGTAGTGCATTGGAAGCTTCACCCGAATGTCCAGGAAGTGAACAGACTTGGTTAGCCGGTCCATGATCACCCACACGGTGTCATTCTTCCTCTGAGTCCGTGACAAACCAGTCACGAAGTCCATCAAGATGTGCTCCCACTTCCACACAGGAATATCCAATGGCTGCAAGGTCCCTCCAGGTCTCTAGTGCTCTGCCTTGATCAACTGGCAGGTAGTACACCACGCCACATGGTTAGAAACATCTCTCTTCATGCTAGGCCACCAAAAGTTCCGCTTTAGGTTTCGGTATATCTTTGTACTACCAGGGTGAATGGTGTACCTGGACCGATGCGCTTCATCCAACAACCTCTGCCTGGCCTCCACATGCTAGGGCACATACAGACGCATGTCATACCTTAGCTCTCCATATGCCCCAACAAAGAAATGAGGCTCTCCACCAGCCTCGAGCTTCTCAAACACAACCTGAACAAACGGATTCAGCTACTGACAGGCGACAATAAACTCTAACAGCTTCGTGCGAATAGACAAGTTGGCCACTTAGGCATCAACCGTTCCCCGAGTTTGCCGCTTCGGCCTGCAGCTCACCATATCCTCCAACATGGTCCACTCCTTGACCATCAGGCTCGCTATCACGTGCATACACTGACTCAGGGCATCAGCGACCACATTGGCCTTGCAAGGATGGTAGGACAGGCTGAAATCATAGTCCTTCAAATACTCCACAAAACGGTGCTGCCTCAAGTTGAGGTCCCTCTGCGTGAAGACATACTTCAAACTCTGATAATCCGTAAAGACCTCAAACTGCTCCCCATAGAGATAGTGTCGCTAGAGCTTGAGAGCGAACACTACGGCAGCCATCTCCAAATTGTGGGTTGGGTAGTTCTTCTCATGATCCTTCAGTTGGCACGAAGCATATGTAATAACATTGCCATGCTGCATCAGAACACACCCTAACCCAACGCCACTGGCATCACTATACATAGTGAAACCACCACTTCTAGAAGGCAGAGTCAACACAGGGGCAGAAACCAGATGAGACTTCAGCTCTTGGAAACTCACCTCACAATTTTGGTCCCAGCAAAAAGGAACACCCTTCCTGGTCAACTCTATCAAAGGCACGGCTATGGAGGAGAAATCCCTGATAAACCTCATAAGAAACACCTGATCTCCAACACAGTCCTGGGTCGCTACCAATTACTCACCACCTCAACCTTGGCAGGATCCACTCTGATGCCTTCTCTAGAAATCAAATGGCTAAGGAACATGACTTCGCTTAGCCAAATCTCACACTTGGAAAATTTGGCGTGCAACTGATGACGCCTCAGAGTATCCAAAACCGCCTTCAGGTGCAAGACGTGAGTCTCAACATCAGGAGAATAGACTAGCACATCATTAACAAACACCACAACAAACTGGTCTAGAAAAGGGCTGAAAATCCTATTCATTAGATCCATAAACGCATATGGTGCATTAGTCAAGTCGAAAGGCACGACCGTGAACTCGTAATGCCCGTACCGCATCCGAAAAGCAGTCTTCTGAATGTCTAGGTCTCGGATCCTCAACTGGTGATACCCTAACCTCTGATCAATCTTCAAGAACACCGATGCAGACTACAACTAGTCGAACAGGTCATCAATACGGGGCAAGGGATATTTGTTCTTCACCGTGATTTGGTTCAGCATCCGATAATCTATACATAGTCGGAGCAAACCATCCTTCTTATGGACGAACAAGACAGGTGCTCCCCACGGAGACACACTTGGCCTGATAAATCCCTTGTCCAGCAACTCCTGCAATTGAGTCTTGAGCTCTCGCAATTCGACTGACACCATGCGATAAGGAGGCTTCGACACAGCACCAAAATCGAGGATCAGATCGATCAAGAACTCTACTTCCCTACAAGGTGGCTTACCAAGCAAATCGTCAAGGAAAACATCGGAATATTCACACACCACAAAGATGTTGTGAACACCCAACTTAGGAGAAGTGGAGGTAACTATACTGGCTAGATACCCCACACAACCCCTGACAAAAGACTTATAAGCCTCCATAGCTGAAATGACAAGCTTAGGCTCACCCTGACACCCACCTTGCATAAAGAAAGACCCATCCTCAGGAGACCCAAAATAAACTCTCCTCCGAGCACAGTCGTTCAAAGCGGACTGCTGCGCCAACCAATCTATGTCGAGTATCACATCATACTCCTGCATGTCCATCACTATCAGGCTAGTGTCAAACTCTCTGCCATTCAGCGTCAAGTTGACAGACCGTAGATACTTCCATGCCAAAACTGTGCTCCCCCAGTGGCGTCACCACGTTGAGATGAAAGGCCAGTCTAGCTGGTCTGTCTCCCAACTCCGTCGCGAAAGACTCAGAGATAAAGGAGAAAGAACTCCCTGAGTCAAACAACACTTTGGCCATCCGGCCAACCAAAATAAAAGAACCTAATGGCCAAACAAAACAACACCACACATCCATACAATCAAGCAGATGTCCAGATTACAAGGAGATTACAACATATCTCAGACGGTTACAAAACCAACTATTCATCCTTACCCTCAACAACATCTCCCAAAGACCCAATGCCTGGAGGTACGATGGTGAACACTCATCCCTTAGTCGGCTGCTGCGGTGCACTTCCTGCCTTCTAAGGTGGTTCTGGAAAAGATCTCTGAACGTGTCCCGCCTTTCCACAATTATAGCACACCACTAGAGAGGGAGTTCTCCTAGGATGAGGGCAATATGCAGCGATGTGGCCCACCTGACCACAGTTGAAGCACCGGTTCCCATTGGAAGCACTGGACCCTGTCAGATTGAGGCCAGCTTCGCTACCCCCAGCAGAACTCCATCGGCCCGAGAGGAAACACTGGACCTTGCCTTCTGCTTCTTCTCAGGGCTACCCAAATTACTTGCACTTGGAGGACTAGAGAAAGAGAACCGGGAGGTAAAAGAAGACTTACCATTCCTCTTGGGTCGACTCTCCAGAAACTTCAGATGCTCCTCCTCGAAGCGGTAAGCCATCCCAACCATGTCCTCCCTAGTGTGGCACCTATAGCCCATCACTTTCACCCGTAGCCCTGGGTTCAAGCCGCCTAGAAACCTTTGCGCCTGCTCCTCCTCAGACTCATAGGCAGGAGCAAAGCGTTCCTGTCGGGCGAACTCAGTCTCATACTCGAGCACCGACATAGTGCCCTGCTCCAGACTCCGGAAAACTCGACGAAGCTGCTCCTTCACATGAGCGGGAAAATACTTGTCATAGAAGGCCGCCTTGAAATCCTTACACTGGATACTAATAGTGATTGAGTCCGGGAACTTCAGCCACATCACAAACTTCCACCACCTATCTGCCTCACCATCCAGTAGGTAGGTCGCCAGCCACACCCAATGCTCCTCTAAGCATGCCATGCTCTCCAGCATCTTCACCACCATCTCCAACCAGGCCTCACTCTCCTCAGCACCGACCTTGCCCTTAAATGATGGTAGACAAAGCTTCGTGAACTTGTTCAGCCATGGGTCACCCGACGATTCACTAGCACTATTCTTGCTGAACGCGTGAGAGATCCTATGTGCCAAACTCCTGAGTTCCGCGCGAACTACCTTCCATCCCCCTACGTCTTCTTGGGACTCGGTCTCCTTGATAGGGGCCTTGCCCTTACAACCACGAGGAGGCATCCTACAGGAGAACGGCAAAGTACCTGCACCACAGACAAAGTAACAACTAGAAAACCATGGCGAAAAATCAGGTGCAGACTCTACATGCATGTAAAACCTTTGGAGTATCTAGACCGGACACCCTAAGTGTAGTGCAACCTAGTGAACCTGAAGCTCTGATACAAAAAACTGTCACGTCCCAAATTTTCCACAATAATTTAAAATAATTAAATTACGAAAAAATTAAAGCCAAACAGTAGATATCTAACTACCAGGAACCTGTGTGTGCGACTAGGAGACTCCAGACTACATGCACTACGCTAAACGTCTGCATGCCTGCACCTGCAAACCAAAACCATAAGGAAAACGCATGAGTGACCAAAGTCACCCAGTACGCATCCTAAGGAAAACCACTGAAATCAAAATTGTAATCAATTTTACTTTTAAATTCATTTCGCAAACTATTTTTTCAAAGCCTCATAAACCAGGCCCACACCAGCCAAAAATACAACCGGGGCGCTACTAGCCTAAAGCCACAAGGAAAGGCCCTCAATGGCCAAAACCACACACAGTGAGTCAGAAAGCCCCTGGTCAGGCAACCTAACTCTAGCCACACGCAGTCCACCGAGAAGCGACCACGGCATTCTGCACTGCCACGGTGAAGCTACCCTGTGCAGGAGCGATCACCGTCCCACGATTCTCCCACCTGGAGAACCCTTACAAAGCCAACCCTTCCTTGGGAAGGTTACCCAGTCTCTCAGGACACTACCAGCTATGGGGCACGTGTCCCACCAGCACTGGCCACCATAGGGTCCACCTCCTCACGGCGTCCTCCACACACGGTGCTCAGGAGGGAGTGTCATACCTCCACACCCAACGACACCCGAGCCTTAGTGATCACAGCAACAGTAGGAGTGTCATACCTCCCCATCATGCCACAAAACACCTCAACCAGCGGACCACAACCCTAGCCTTGAGACGACAGTCATGGAGTCTCATATCTCCAAGACTCGACGCCCCTCAGCCTCAAGTATCTTGGCCCCAAACCTCAACCAAGGAATCACGCCCGACCACCCAAGAATGTCGTCACATTCTCTGGTCCCGATGACATGATCCCACACTATCTCGGCCCGCACACAGAAAACCAGGAAAACATTTTCCAAAACAGGCCAATATTTCTTTGAAATCCAATTCCAAAATCATTTTCATATCATTGAAAATTCTTCCAAAACCTCGGCAAAGTGACGCGTCAGGTGTCCTAGGGGACCACCACTGATGGCCTGCAATGCATCTTATGGGGACAAAACACAGCAATCCAGAAAGCCCTTGGAAAACCCATTTTTAGAAACATATTTGGGCCCAAAATCAGCACGCTAGAAAATAGGTCCAGTATGCCGAAAATCCCTAGTTTGGTAGACCGATATGGATCGGTCGACCGAATCAGGTCATCGGTCAACACTCAGGCCAAATTCGGTATACCGAAATTGGTTCGGTCGACCGAACTCTCCTGATTCGGGCGACCGCCCAAAATCAGACGACCGTCCAAAATCGAACGACCGAATTTCGACCAGAGGACCTAATCTGACGGAAAAACAGCACACCGAAATGGTTCGGTATACCGAATTCTGCGAAAAATAGAAAATGACCCAAACCCTACCGTCCAAAATCGCCCCAACTGGGACCTCCGATCGGACCAGCTAAACAAGCACCAAAAATCTTCCATAAAACATAATATGTAGACCCTCGAGTCTACTCCAAATCCCAACAAGCAAAACTAAAATCCATTTACAATGCATCAAGATATAAAATCGGAAAGGCAGAAGGGTCAAAAAGACCCAAAACGCAACCACCGCCATAAATGCCCATAAATTCACCATAAATTCTAATAAAATGAAAATAAATTCTAGGAATGCAAATTTACCTATATTTCATGCAATCCTATCATTTTCGACCAATTCCATGCTCTCTATTACATGAGGTGGAGATGCGTATCTCAAAACAAGCTCCGGCGACCACCAGCGAACTCTGACAGCCTCGCACGTCCTCCGACGCTCCACGACGCCAAGGACGTTGCTCCAAAGCCACCCGCACTGCCACGGGCCGCCGCGAGCCTCCACCTCCCGTCTCCCACTCTCGACTCTCTCTGTGTCTCCTACACCCACCCGCAGCGAAAGGACGAGAGAGGAAGAAGATGGAGAAAAAGTGGAGAAGGAGAGGAGGGAAAAAAAAGGAAAGGGGAAAGAAAGAGGGAAGGCTCGGCTGGAGTTCCGATGGCCGGAGAGAGCTCGCCCCATGCACACATTAAATATGCGAGGGAGGAGGTTGACGTGCATCTGCCCGCCAACCTCTAGCACGTGCAAACCAACCAATCTACAGCCACCCACCAGCTTCTCGCAGGCATTTGACACTGAGCAGCGCAGAGCCAAGAGATTTGTAGAGGGACTGACTCTAGCACTCAGATCAAGGGTCTTAGGCTACGAGTACCCCACTTTGGCTAGAGCAGTGGAGTTGGCGGCCCATTATGAGGAGGACCGCAGATTGTTCCTAGAGGATCACCCCAAGGGTAAGGGGAAGGCGCTTGCTCCACGATCTTTCACTTCTGGGAGGCAAAGCTCAGGCAGTTCTGGGAGCTCTGGGAGGAAGAGGAAGGAGCACGCCGAGTCTGTTGCTAGGGGAGGAGCTAGATACAGTCAGGCTGGTTCAAGCAGTGGCCCAGAAAGGAAGAAAACCTGTCATATCTGTGGGCGCCCGGGGCATGTAGCAGCGTAATGTTATCATTGACAGCAGAACCCCGAGAAAATGGTCTGCTACAACTGTGGAAAGTCTGGACATATCCAGCGAAATTGTCCTTATCCTGCAAAGCCAGCTGGGGACATGCCCCGTCAGCTAACTAAAGGGTGAGTGTTCTCCATATCTGCACCTGATGCCGGTCCATCAGGGGATGTAGTAGAGGGTAAGGATTAGAGGCATGATTGATGAGTAACCTTTCCCTTTATGCACTACTATATCTGGTACTCTCCCTATGTGTTTGTTGTTGATGTTTCTGTTGTTGTGTTGTTTTTTTGTTAATGGATATTTGGTGTTATCTAGGTTCCTTTCTTGTGGCTAACCGTTTGCCTAGAGCTCTGTTTGACTCGGGAGTTCCTTTTCTTTTATCTCTGAGTCCTTTGCTTCAGAGGTTGGGGACCGACCAGCCAGATTGGCCTTCCATCTGGATGTGGTGACCCCTTTGGGGGAGCACAGTTTGGCATGGAAATATTTGCAGTTAGTCAGTGTGAAGTTAGGCGACCAAGATTTTGGAGCCAGTCTAATTGTGATGGATATGTAGGGGTATGAAATCATCTTGGGGATGGACTGGTTGGCACAACATTCAGCTATTATTGACTGTGCCAAGAGGAGAGTCTTGGTCGAATGTTTAGACCAAGGTTGGTGTGTGGTGCAAGGAACCAGGTTAGGAGGCCAGGAGAACAGAAGAAGATAATTTCTGCAACGAAAGCTTACCGCCATTTATCTAAGGGATGTGTGGGATATCTGGTGGGTGTGACAGTGTCTTCTTCTTCAGTTCTGAGGGTGCAGGAGTATCTTGATGTGTTTCCTGAGGACTTGCCTGGGATACCGCCGCACCGGGAAGTTGAGTTCCAGATTGACCTGGTGTCAGGATCTAGCTCCATCTCTAAGGCTCCTTACCGGAGGGCACCAGCAGAGTTGAGAGAGCTTAGGAATCAGCTTCAAGAGTTGCTGGACAGAGGAATTATCAGACCAAGTGTGTCACCTTGGGGTGCACCAGTGCTATTTGTAAAGAAGAAGGATGGTTCACTCCGCCTCTGTATCGATTACCGGATGCTGAACCAGATTACAGTCAAGAATAAATATCCTCTGCCCAGGATTGATGATTTATTTGATCAGCTTCAGGGGGCTTCAGTATTCTCGAAGATTGACTTGAGATCAGGGTATCACCAGCTGTGGATCCGAGAAACTGATGTGCAGAAGATAGCTTTTCGTACCCGGTATGGCCACTATGAATTTTTGGTTATGCCGTTTGGATTGAAGAATGCACCAACTGCCTTCATGGATTTAATGAATAGGGTATTCAGACCCTACCTAGACCAATTTGTTGTGGTATTTGTTGATGATGTGTTGGTATATTCCCCTGATGAGCAGACTCACCAGACACACTTGAGAATGGTGTTAGACACCTTGAGGCAACACCAGCTGTATGCGAAGTTTTCTAAGTGTGAGTTTTGGCTGGGAAAGTTCACATTCCTTGGCCATATCATTTCAGGTGAGGGAATTAAGGTGGATCTAGCCAAGGTTGAGGCGATTAATAGTTGGGCCAAACCCAAGACCGTGACTGAGATCAGAAGCTTTTTAGGCTTGGCTGGTTATTATAGGAGGTTCATACAGGATTTCTCTAGGATTGCAACACCCTTGACCAGATTGACACAGAAGGAGGTTCCTTTTGTTTGGGACTGGAAATGCGAGGAGGGCTTCAATGAGTTGAAGACCCGACCGATCACATCTCCAGCTTTGACCTTACCTTCAGGGGGTGGGGGCTTTGCAGTGTACTGTGATGCTTGTGGCACAGGATTAGGATGTGTGCTGATGCAGCATGGAAGAGTTGTGGCGTATGCCTCACGCCAGCTGATGAACCATGAAAGGAATTACCCCACTCATGACTTGGAGATGGCTACAGTAGTGTTTTCTTTGAAGATCTGGAGACATTACCTGTATGGTGAGCAGTTCGAGGTATTCACAGACCACCGGAGCTTAAAGTATATCTTCAACCAGAAGGACCTGAATCTGAGGCAGAGAAGATGGGTAGAATACCTCAAGGACTATGACTTTAGCCTATCCTACCATCCAGGGAAGGCTAATGTGGTGGCTGATGCCCTGAGTAGGCGCACTCACTTGCTATCCAGTTTGATGATCAAGGAGTGGCGTATGCTGGAGGATTTGGTCGGTTGTAGACCATTGCGGCAGTCTCAGGGACCTATTGGAGCTTGGGTAGTAAGCATGTTTGTTCGCCAAAGATTACTGGAAACTATTGTAGCTGTTCAACGACTGGATCCCTTTGTGCAGGAGGCTTGGGCTAAACTAGAGGCAGGAGAGGCACCTCATTTCTTTGTTGGTGCAGATGGAGGACTCAGTTATGATCTGCGCCTGTATGTGCCTCAAGTGGAGGATGTGAAATAGGGATTACTTGACGAAGCCCATCGGTCTAAATATTCAATTCATCCCGAGAGCACCAAGATGTATAGGGATCTGAAGAGAAATTTTTGGTGGCCTGGAATGAAGAGAGAGATAGCTAAGCATGTGATGAAGTGTGCAACCTGCCATATGGTGAAGATTGAACACCAGAAGCCTAGAGGAATGTTGCAACCTCTGGATATTTCGGTGTGGAAATGGGAGCATGTACTTTGTGACAAGACTGCCTAAGACCAGGAGAAAGAACGACACCATCTGGGTGATCGTCGAGCGTCTCACAAAGTCAGCACATTTCTTACCTATGAGGGTAAATCTTCCATTAGCTCAGTTGGCAAAGTTGTATGTGGTTGAGATAGTCCGTCTACATGGGGTACCGGTGTCCATTGTGTCTGATAGGGACACCAGATTCACATCTAGATTCTGGGGAGCATTGCAAGAGGCTTTCGGCACCATTTTGCATTTTAGTACGGCCGTTCATCCTCAAACAGACGAGCAGACTGAGAGGACTATCCAGACCTTAGAAGACATGTTGAGGGCCTACACTCTGGACTTTAGGGGGAGCTGGGAAGATCATCTTTTGTTGATCGAATTCGCCTACAACAACAGCTACCATTCCAGCATAGGTATGGCACCGTATGAGGCGTTGTATGGTAGACCCTGTCGAACACCTACCTATTGGGATGAAGTAGGCGAGAGGCAACTTGTGGGCCCAGAGATTGTGCATCAGTATGCAGAGAAAGTGGACTTGATCAAGAAGAGACAAGCGGCTGCACAGAGCAGACAGAAGAGTTATGTTGATCGGAGGCGTAGACTCCTGGAATTCGAGGTTGGAGACTTCGTTTTCCTTAAGGTGTCACCAACAAAAGGCATATTTAGATTTGGTAGGTGGGGAAAATTGAGCCCTCGCTACATTGGACCCTACAGGATTGTCAAGAGGGTAGGGGAAGTTGCCTATCAGTTGGACTTGCCTCTAGAGTTTTCGGGCGTGCATAGAGTGTTCCACGTCTCGATGTTGAGGAAGTGTTTGGCCGCCGCATCCCAAGTGATTCCAGTTCAGCCGGACGAGCTGCAGGAAAATTTGACCATGGTGATGTTGTGTAGATCCTTGATAGGAAGGAGCAGATCCTCAGGAACAAGGTGATTCCTCTTGTGCTAGCCCAATGGCATCATCATGGTGTTGAGGAAGCTACTTGGGAGCGGGAGGCAGACATGCTGTTCCAGTACCCCCATTTGTTTGATCAGTGTAATTCGAGGACGAAATTCTTTTGAGGGGATTATGATGTAACATCTGTGCCTGGTTTTCCATTTAATGTGAACCAAGGAATTTCTTGTGATTATTGTGTGTGGTTTGTTATCGGTAAATCCAGGTTGTGTTTGTTGGCTGTGGTCTCTCCCAGTGTTTTGTGCCCTTGGTTTCACCTTTGTGGTGCGACTTCTGTGGTTTGTGGGTCTGTTGTGCAATTGGGACCCAAGTTTGGGGGTGAGACCTATTTGAGGTTGGACCTGGTCAAAGGAGCCCAACCCCCAAGTGACTTGAGCCGCCCGTTCTCCCCTGTGACCATGAACCTGTCCTCCTACTCGTGAGGCTTGGTAGGGAGGACTACTCGTCCCGTCCCTTCGCCGGCAGGGGGCTGGCGGAATCCGAGGGATGGCAGGCACAGCGGTGGCTTTTAAGGGAGGTGTGCTGCATGGGGGACGAGCGGAGAAACGAGAGAGAGGATGAAAGGGAGTGCAAAGGCTGAGGAAAGGTCGCCCGTCAGAGGAGATCGCGCGAGTGTGGGGGAAGGCTGGTGCCGTGCACCACCGGAGCTTGAGGGCACGTGAGGCTTGTCGAAGCCAGGTACACATTCCCCTTCCGTTTCCCTTCCATTTTCCTCCATCATTTGAGACATGCTTAGGTTAAATGATAGAATCAGGGATAATGCTGCGAAAATCATGCAAAAATATGGGAAATGTTGGGAAGGTGTTGAATCATGTGTTTGTGGTGATATGATGCTAATTCGTGGTTGATTCGTGATATTTTGCTAATCGTTGTGAAGCATGCTACAGTAATTTCCATATGAGTCTTATGCCTTTGTGAATTTCCATAGAATAGCATGCTTAATGGATTCATGTTTTGATTGAAGGGTTTTGAAGTAGACTTGGAGGTCTACACCCCATGTTTTACTTGTAATTTTTGTGGTGTTCTAGATGGGTCCGCTCCTTACTCCCACTTTAGGGAGAAATGACAACGGAGGTCAGGGAGATTTCTGCAATCGCAGAAAAACGGTATGCCAAACTGGGTTCGATATGCCGAAATGCTCCTAGGTGGCTCCCTGGACCATTGATTCGGACGACCGAATCAGGGGGTTTCGGACGACCGGATGTTTTCGATCGACTGTTCTGGCAGGGGACTGATAAATTGACAGAGGATTCGGAATGCCAAAATATTTCGGTCGACTGAATCAGAGAATTTCGGTCGACAGGGACCAAATTTGGTATGCCATATTAGGACCCAGGGCAATATTGAAAAATGCTCAGAAAAAAAATGTTGATAAATATGGATAAATACATCATAAATGTATGAAATGCATGGAAATGACTTGTTAGATGATGCATGCAAATATGTTGTTTTTTATGATATTTTCCATGAATTATGAAACATGGCTTATGTGTATGAATGTGGACCCATGTGAGGGGTGATTGCATGGTATAATGACCATGAATGAATGTGTGGGTTTAAATACCATAGATGGTAATGTGACGCATAATGCGTGTGATTTACCAAGAGTTTTATGAATGGAAAATGGTTTTGACAAATGTTTTGAAAAGAGAAATTGCATATGGTTTTAAAGAGATTAATGGGATTGTAGGAACCACAATGAAACCAAGACTTGCCGACGAGGTAGTGAGACCTCTAGAGATGTCGGGGACGTGTCCTTGGTTGTGGTTGCCGAGTTTGCGGTCCGAGGTAGGAGCCTCAAGACTGTGGTGGTACTGTAGGACCCGGGGTATGGGAGACCCGGACTACCCTCAGTGCCAGTGTTGTACTGGTCTAGGGTTAGAGTCCCCAGGTGCTCGGGCACCAGGGCGTCCCAAGGACGCACTTCGTGCTTGTACCAGTGAGAGTATATTTTGAGGCTACGGCCGGGGCGGGTGAACTCCAACGCGGGGTGGTTCACCGCGGCACTGCAGTGTGGGTGTGGTGACATGGAATCCTCACCAGCTGCTTGTGGCTAGGGTGATGCAAGTGTAAATTTGTGTGTTGGACTAGTTCCTAGCCCAGATTTGTGATAAGTTGTGTTAATGGTTTTAAATAATGTTTTGGGCTAGAAAATTAGATGAAATGATTTGCTTCTCCTGTGTTGAGTATAAAGGTTTATGAACGAGCATGAAGTTTTGAAAGAAAAGAAAGTTGAAATGCCATTGTTTTCAAAGTCTTTTTAATCGGATATGTGGTTTTGGCAATAATAGTTTTCTGGCAAATGTTTTCGTGGGTTTTATCGCTGTTTTTGGGGCACGTACTGGGTGACATTCTTGTCACTCACGTGTGTTTTCCTTGTCCCCTTTGTTGCAGGTGCTCAGGTGTAGAAGTAGTCTAGTTTGGTGCATCTTTTCGAGCCACGTTTGCCGCACACAGGTCTGGGTGATTAGCTTTATTTATTTAATTCTGTCATTTAGATTCTTTTAGCTGCTCTTGGGAAGTTCTTGTATTGTTGTGTAGCACTGGGGTGTTACATATATATATATATGCATACACACACACACACATATATATAAATAGATATATATATGTATATATGTATATGCATTTCTATATATATATATA
>JAMKQA010024424.1:0-25091 GCA_024699735.1 Posidonia australis
ATTTGCATATAGAGCGATGATGATAAATCACTCCAAATGATATAAATTTGATTATACTTATGCAATATCCTTGCATTATACACTTGACCTGGGATAAAAGAGTGATATTCCGGAGCATAGGACACACCCCACACATCATGCACCTATTAGCATAAGGCACTTAAACATGGCATGGCATATCGCCCTCGGGCATATATAGCAAAAGGCTGAAAAGCCGACATTTCATTGGAGAAATCATAGGAGACCGATTTTATCGGGCGTACGAGGGTGCCTAACACATTCCTCATGCGTAACAGGGATCCGTACCCGCATTTTGGTTATTTCGTAGATTTGTCTTTGTTGTTTTTACATGATTTTTCGTGTATATGGTTTTCCTTGTCTTCCATAATAGATTAGGTGGCGACTCCTTTTGTTTTGCTTTTTCGATGAGATTTTGCCGACCGATTTCGCATTCTTTTTGCGGAATCTCCTCGCCGGCATGGTTACAGATCCTCAACAGGTGATACCCTGACCTCAGATCAATCTTCGAGAACATCGATGCAAACTGCAGCTGGTCGAACAGGTCATCAATGTGGGGCATGGGATACTGTTTCTTCACAGTGATCTGGTTCAGCATCCGATAATCTATACATAGTCGGAGCGAACCATCCATGTTGCGGACGAACAAGACAGGCGCTCCCCATGGAGACACACTCGGCTTGATAAACCCCTTGTCTAGCAACTCCTGCAATTGAGTCTTGAGCTCTCGCAATTCTACTGGCGCCATGCGATAAGGAGGCTATGACACAACACCAGAACCAGGGATCACATCGATTGAGAACTCTACTTCCCTATGAGGTGGCATACTAGGCAAATCGTTTGGAAAAACGTCGGGATATTCACACACCACAGAAATGTTGTGAACACCCAACTCCGGAGAAGTGGAGGTAACTATACTAGCTAGATACCCGACGCAACCCCTGAACAAAGACTTATAAGTCTTCATAGCTAAAATGACAAGCTTAGGTTCACCCTGACACCCACCATGCACAAAGAAAGACTCATCCTAAGGAGACCCAAAATAAACTCTCCTCCGAGCATAGTCGATCAAAGCGGACTGTTGTGCCAACCAATCCATGTCGAGTATTACATCGTACTCCTGCATGTCCATCACGGTCAGGCTGGCGTCGAACTCTCTACCGTTTAGCGTCAAGTCAACAGACCGCAAATAACTCCATGCAAAACTGTGCTCCCTTAGCGGCGTCACCATGCTTAGATGAAAGGCCAGTCGAGCTGGTCTCTCTCCCAACTCCGCTGCAAAAGACTCAAAGATAATGGAGAAAGAACTCCCTGAATCAAACAACACTTTGGCCATCCGGCCTGCCACAATAAAAGAACCTGATGGCCAAACAAAACAACACCACACATCCATTCAATTAGGCAGATGTCCAAATTACAAGGAGATTACAACATATCTCAGAGGGTTACAGAACCAACTATTCATCCTTACCCACAACAATATCTCCCGAAGACCCAACGCCTGGAGCTGCGATGGTGAACACCCTTCCCCTAGTCGGCTGCTGCGGTGCACTTCCTGCCTTCTTAAGCGGTTCCGAACAAGATCTGTACACGTGTCCTGCCATCCCACAATTGTAGCACACCACAGAGGCTGAAGGCTGTCGAGGATGAGAACAATATGCAACGATGTGGCCCACATGACTACAATTGAAGCACTGGTTCCCACCAGGAGCACTGGACCCAGCCTGACTGAGGCCAACTCCACTACCCCCAGCAAAACTTCGTTGGCCCGCAGAGGAAACACTGGACCTCGCCTTCTGCTTATTCTCAAGGCTACCGAAACTACTAGCACATGGAGGACTAGAGAAAGAGAACCGGGAGGTAAAAGAAGACTTACCCTTCCCTTTGGGACGACTCTCCAGAAACTTCTGATGCTCCACCTCAAAGCGGTAAGCCATTCCAACCATTTCCTCCACAGTGTCGCACCTACAGCCCATCACCTTCACTCGTAGCCCAGGGTTCAAGCCGTCCAGAAATCTCAGCGCCCGCTCCTCCTTAGACTCATAGGCAGGAGCAAATCGTTCCAGCTGGGCGAACTCAGTCTCATACTCGAGCACCGACATCGTGCCCAACTCTAGACTCCGGAAATCTCGGTGAAGCTGCTCCTTCACATGAGTGGGAAAATACTTGTCATAGAAGACCGCCTTGAAATCCTACCACTGGATTCTAACAGTGACTGAGTCCAAGAACTTCAGCCGCCTCACAGACTTCCACCACCTATCTGCCTCACCATCCAGTAGGTAGGTCGCCAACCGCAACCAATGCTCCTCTGGGCACGCCAAGCTCTCCAGCATCTTCACCAACTTCTCTAGCTAAGCCTCGCTCTCCTCAGCACTGAACTTGCCCTTGAACAATGGCAGACGAAGCTTCGTGAACTGGTTCAGCCATAAGTCACCCGACGATTCACTAGCACTACTCTTACTGAACGCTTGAGAGATCCCATGTGCCAAGCTCTTCAGTTCTGCACGAACCGCCTTCCATCCGCCTACGTCCTCCCAGGACTTGGTCTCCATGACAAGGGCCTTGCCCTTACGACCACGAGGAGGCATCCTGCCAAAGAAAAACAAAGTACCTGCACCACAAACAAAGAAACAACCAGAAAACTATGGCGAGAATTAGGTACAAACCTTACCATGCATGAAAAACCTATGGAGTCTCTAGACCGAACAACCTAGGTGTAGTGCAACCTAATGAATCTGGAGCTCTGATACTAGATCTGTCATGCCCCAAATTTTCCACAACATCTTAAAAAATTAAATTATGGGAAAATTAAAGCTAAACAGTAAATATCAAACTACCAGGAACCTGTGTGTGCGGCTAGGGGACACAGATCTATATGCACTACGCTAAACCAATCGCATGTCTGCACCTGCAAACCAAAACCACAAGGAAAACGCATGAGTGACCAAGGTCACCTTAGTACGCACCCCACGAAAACTGCGGAAAACAAAACCATAATCTATTTTCCTTTTAAATTCACTTCGCAAACCATTTTCTCAAAACCTCATAGATATGGCCCACACCGGTCAAAACCACAAACTAGGGCTCTACTAGCCCAAAGCCACAAGCAAAGGCCCTCAATGGCCAAAACCACACACAATGAGTCGAGAAGCCCGGCGCAAGGCAACCTAATTCTGGCCACAAGTTGTCCACCGAAGAGCCACCAACAGCGTCTGCACGGCCACGACGTGCCAACGTGTGCAGGAGCCGCGTCGTCCCGCGATTCTCCCTTTTGGAGAACCCTCACAAAGCCCACCCCTCTCGGGGAAGGTTGTCTTGTCTCTCAGGATGCTACCAACTACGAGGCACGTGTCCCACCCGCACTAACCACCACATGGTGCACCTCCTCACGGCGTCCTCCACACACGGTGCTCAGGAGGGAGTATCAAACCTCCACACCCAACATCACCCGAGCCTCAGTACTCACAGCGACAATAGGAGTATTATACCTCCCCGTCATGCCACAAGACACCTCAACCCGTGGACCACAACCCTAGCCTTGAGACGATAGTCAAGGGTTCTCATACCTCCAGGACCCGACGCCCCTCAGCCTCAGGTATCTCGGCCCCCGACCTCAACCAGGGAGTCATGCCCGACCACCCGAGAATGTCGTCACATTCCCTAGTCCCGACGACATGGTCCCACACTTTCTCGGCCCGCACATAGAAAGCCAAGAAAATATTTTCCAAAACAGGCCAACTATTTCCTTGAAATCCATTTCCAAAACCATTTTCATATCTTTAAAAATTCTTCCAAATCCTCGACAAAGCGACGTGTCAAGTGTCCCAAGGGACCCCCATTGATAGCCTACAATCCCATCTCATAGGGACAAAACATGGCAATCCAGAAAGCCCTCAGAAAACTCATTTTATAAACTCATTTGGGTCCTGATTCGGTATGCCGAAATCGACTGATTCGGTATGCCGAAATCTACTGATTCGGTATGCCGAAATCTACGGATTTAGTCGATCGGGGTGATTCAGCTGGCTGAATCGACCGCAGGACCAAACTGACAGAAAAATGGTATACCGAACGAAATCGGTATATCGAAATTCACTGATTCGGTATGTCGAATTCTGCGAAACCAAAAAACGACCCAAACCTTATCGTCTGAAATCGCCCCAACAGGGACCTCCGTTCGAACCCTCTAAACAAACACCAAAAATCTTGCATAAAACATAGGATGTAGACCCTCGAGTCGACTCCAAAACCCAACAAACAAAACTAAAATTCATTCACCATGCCTCAAGATATAAAATTGGAAAGGCAGAAGGTTCAAAACGACCCAAAACGCACCAACCATCATAAATGAAAATAAATTCACCATAAATACACAATAAATTCTACAAAAGTAAATTTACCTAGATTTAATGCAATTCTAGCATTTCCTACCAATTTCATGCTCTCTATTACATGAGGTGAAGATGCGTACCTGAAAACGCCTCCGGCGATCTCCGGCCGACTCCGGAGAGCTCCGACACAACCACGTCCACATGAGCACTCCACAACCTTGGGGACGCTCCACTCAAGCTCCACACACCACCGCAGCCACGGCAACCCTCCGCTTCACTCCCTCCCTCACTCTTTGTCTGACGACGCGCAAGATGAAGGAACAGGGGATATGGGTGGAAGGAGAAGAAGAGGGGAAAGAGGAAGGAGGAGTGGGGAGGAAGGAAAGGAAGGGTGGGGAAGGAGATGTGCGCACCGGGGAGCAGAAGGAAAGAAGAAGAAGGCGGTGATGAGCGGCGTGGAGAAGTGCGGTGCGGCTTATAAAGCCTGCGCCCGCAGTAGCTGGGAACGTGCTCACCTGGGCGTCTCAACCACCAGCACTCCGCACGAGCCCCCAGCCACAACCAACAGCCCACAAATGTGGGCCCCACAGGGACCCCACACCTGGGCCCCACACTCACAGTGTTCCAATGCACAGTGCCAAACCAGGCACAAGGACACGCAAATAGAAGCCAGCCCACGAGGCCCAAGCCCAAAAGCTAGAACGGCACAACAGGCCTCAGAACAGTAACACCCGTCCAGGAATAAAATTCACAAAATGTAAATCATTACAAAATGAATTTTACAGGTGTTACACTTAGCCTACCTAACACCACTCTCCTAACAGAGTACACAGCCCAACCGGCACTAAGGGGGGGTTTATGTCGTTGGAATCCAGAGGAAATCAAGGGAAAAGAAGTAAATTTCCGTTTGACCACTTTTGAATGTGGTGTTTGTGCTTACCAAAAGAAAAGGAAATTGTTTCCTTTAGTTTCCAAAGTATAAAAGGCAAAGGGATTTTTTTTCCCTCCCCCATACGCTCGAATCCCAAAGGAAACCAAGGACTTCTGCCTTCCTCCTTCATCTTCTTCATCTTCTTCTTCTTCTTCTCCTCCTTCTCCTCCTCTCTTCATCCCTGCTCATGTTCCTGCCTACAACCAAGGCGGAGGCCCTGCTAGAGTTTGAAAGCAAGTGGCTACTTTGGGTACGGCCACTGGGTCAAACATGAGTGTATATGTTGTATTGGGTGGTGTGATAAGCACCGGTTTGAACTAGGAAGAAAGAAAGCAAAGCGTAGCATGTTGAAGATGACTTCCTGCTTGTGATTCTTGAAAGAAGGGGAAAAGGAAAAAGAAGAAAGTAAAGAAAACAAGGGTTCGTTTGTTGTCGTCGTCATTGTCGCCGTCACCGGAAGGGGAGAGGAAAAGGGAAGAAAGGAATGGAAGTTTCGAGCAATGATGGTCTGCTTTACCATGAGTTGCAGGAGTCCAAGCTCTGTGTCGTCCACTACGTCAACACCGTCCTCCAGGGCCCCTTATTCACAGAGCTCGACTACGCCACCTTATCCTCTGATCTTGACTAGAAGGAGAGGCAGATGATCATTGAGGGCGAGGGCATCCCCGCCCTGTCCAACGACTTCCTCTCTGAGGACTCCCACAATGTCTCCAAGGGTGGCGATTTCAGTATCCAAGTTCAAGAACCAAAATTGGATTTTTTTTTTTTTTTTGCTGGAATTCAAATTACCGAGTGAGTGTCAAGAAAAGAAATATATAAAAATCAGATTTCCAATGGTACATGCTGTTTAAACTGGTAAAGTCAGCAACCTTGATGTTGTCCAGCTCCTCCACCTCCTCCTCATCGACATCGTAGTCGTTTGGGCCTCTGGAGTCCCCATCCACGTCGTTCGACCTCACCGTCAAGTGGTTCCTCCTTCGTTGCCGTTGACACCAGGGATAGGTGGCGAGGAGGGAGGGAGAGAGAGTAGAGGTGAGGCAGTGGCATTGCGATAGGGTTAGCATGTTTCTAGTCTGAGGGCGTTTGCTAGGAGGAGAAGGAGAGAGGTCGGAAGTGGCCGAGAGTAAGAGGATAAAGGTTGCCATTTGCGCTTCCTCTTCCCAGTTCATTCCCCTTTGTTCTAAGATTTTATCCAATCTGAAGTAAGGGTGTGCATTGCACAATTGACTACAAATTAGCAATGTATTGGAATGAGTTTTTTTATGATATATTATAGCCATTAGGGTCGTTCTGTTAAAAACATACCTTAAAAAAATATTTTATCCATTTAAACAATGACTTTATAAACTAAATATATTTGTTTTTTTTTTATTGTCAAATATGATGCCCAAAACAAAGTCTGTTTTTGAACTTGAGATAAAAAATTCAATGGAATGGATTTTTTTTTTATGACATGAAAAAAATGTCAACAAATGAGTCCATGATACTATTACTCAATTGTCAATTACAAATTTATATGATTGCTTCCTATATTAGATATGACACTAAAAACATAGGTAAGTGTTCGTGTGGGTTATGTGATCAATTAAACATTTATACGATCAATTAAACACCAGAAAAGCTTAAGTAGGTGTTCATGTCACTTCCCATGCTGATCGATACTTATATACTATTTAGCTTTATCTTTCTTCTTCTTATGCACAGAATGGTTAATTTGCACATGCGACATTTTTTGAAAAGTTATTCTTACTGTAAAGACCTACTGTTCCTAGTTTATTTTTAATAAATTCTGGTAAATGTGTTCTTTTTTATTCAACTTTTCATCTCTCAATTATAGCTTTTAATTGTTGTAATGTTTTGATATTTGTTTGATTTACCAAGTCAACATATAGTTGTTGTAATTTATATGATTATGGACTAATTGTATTGGATATGTTATTATATGTTTTGTATTGAAAATGTATAATAGATATGGCTAGAAGTGACAAGGGAAAGGACATAACTGAAGAACCAGTGGCAAAGAATCGTTCTTTTATATGAAGTGGAAAACATGACGATATCATGCTTGAGATATTATGTGATACTCTTATCAATGGTTTTGGAAAAGCAGCAGATGGGAAGATTAAGCCAGACACGTTTATAGAAGCAATTAAGAAATTCAATGAGAGAACAAATGAGACAATACAAAAAAGACATTTCGAAAATCGTATGAAAACTTGAAAAACTTGGTATAAGAATTACTCAATCATAGGAAGTCAAAGTGGATGAGGTCTAAGATTTATAAATGGAGTTACTGATGTGGATCTAGAGGTTCGGAATGAGTTAGTCGATGTTAGTTCTCTAAGGTTTATTAAACTTTTATTAATAATAATGTTTCTTTTTTAAAATTTTATTTCCTTATTTTAAAGCATGCTTATTTCTATTAGAGAAACACTCTCAAATGGTACAGTATAAAGGAAAGAGTTGCCCTAATTATGTATAACTTCAAATAGTATGTGGTGGTAGTATGGCAATTGATGCAAGTTCTATGCAACCTTCTGACTTTGTAAGAACACCATTGAATGAAGGTATTAGCAACAATGAAGACATTCTTACTATTTATAATACAATCTACCATTATCAAAAAAAAAAAAACAATGAAGACATTCAAGAAGATTTGGACAATAATCATATGCAACCTTCTGATTTTGTAAGAACACAATTGAATGAAGGTATTAGCAACAATGAAGACATTCTAGAAGATTTGGACAATAATCAAGAAAAAGAAGCAGGAAGTAATCAACCTTTTAAACGATCAACCACACCTACTTCTATTCGACGTAGTAAAAGACTACGTCCTAATGCAGAGACACAAAAAATTGTTACAGCAGCTTTAGTTGATGTTGCCACTGCATTTAAGAGATTTATGAAAAAAGAATACGAGACAAATGCAAAGAAATTGAAATTAATAGAAGAAATGATTAATATAAAACAAGTAAACTTGATGCCGACAACAAAGATGTCAAAGAAGTGTTCGAAGTTCTTTTCTCTTTTTAAGAACTTAATGCTTATGATATATTCAAGACCATGGAGATATTTGAGGATAATAAGAAAAGGAAATAATTTTTATGTTTTCCAAAGAACATGCAACTACAATAGCTTCAATGGACTTTGAAAAAGTAATGGACAGATGGAACACTTGATATTTTGTAGAATTTATCATACTTTTTTTAGACACTTGAAAAGAAGTATTTTGTAAAACCTTCCAAATCTTATATTTTATATACAATGTTTAAAAATGTGGAATGAATGTTTTAGTGAATTAATATTTTTGTTGAGAAAATGATTATAATAATTGCATGTTATTGTGTTGTATGTTGTTGGTTTTTAATATTATTTTTTTAATAGGTTGTATCATTTTATTTTGGATGTATCATTTCAAGATGAGGATTAAAGATTATTGTTTTGTATTAATTTGTTGTAATATTTATTTTTATAGGGTGTATTATTTCATAATGGATGCAAATGATCTTTTTAAGTATATATTTGAAGATGATGAAGATAGAAGGAAAAGAATTATTTCCACATTGTTAGTTACATCGAATACCATCTTTTCTATTGTAAATGCTTAATTGATTGTACATGTACCAGCTAAAGAATTTATAGTAGAGAGGGTCAAGCATGTGTCAGAAGATTGTTAGATCCAACAATACCAAGTCAAGTATATAATTGTAGAAAGATTTCTAAAATGAGACAACACACTTTTCAAAATTTTTGTAACTTGTTCCGGATGGAGGTATTAATACATGACATAATAAATATAACTGTGGAAGAACAACTTGCTATGTTTCTCATTACAGTAGGACAAAACCAATAGAGTTACTAAAGAAAGATTTCATCTTTCTGCTTGAACTGTAAGCATATATTTCAACCAGATGTTTAATGTAATTCTACAACTTTCAAGGAATTTGTTGATCGATCATTCTTCAATACTCATGAAAGGATAAAAAATGATCTAAATGTCTTTCTATATTTTAAGGTAGGCTTAATTGTATATTATTCTATATATTGGAATATAAAATGTTAACGATCTATTTTACAGGACTGTATTGGTGCTATTGATGGAACTCATGTGAAAGCTACAATATATGGAGAAGATGTCAAGTTTAGAAATCAAAAAGGTGAACTCTCCCAAAATGTTATGACAGTTGTAACTTTGATATAGAGTTCATTTATGTTCTTGCTAGTTGGGAGGGATCAACAACTGATTATCGAATTCTTCAAGATGTACTAGCTCGACTAAATGGACTTCAAGTTCCTCTAAGTACAAAAAAATTAAATAAATTTCAATATTTTATATAATTTAATAAATATCTAAAATTTCTTTGTAATTAATGTAATTTTTGTAGGAAAGTATTATTTGGTGGATGCTGGTTATCGCAATAGGCCAAAATTTGTATACCCTTATCGTGGTGTTAGGTATCATCTAAGTGAATATCATAGAGATCAATTGTCAACCAATGCTATTAAAAATTACAATTATCAGCATTCTCAGGTAAGAAACATGATTAAACGCGTATTTGGGGTAGTAAAGCATAGATTTGCCATCTTACGAGGTTATGTGTCATTTTCTTTTGAGACACAAGTTAAAATAGTGTTGTCATGTTTTTCATTACATAAATTCATTCGTAAAGAAGATAAAGCTAATTTATTTGAAGATCTTGAGCATGAGTTGGAGGAAAATGAAGAAGTCATTGAAGATCATTTTTCAAACCAAGTACAAGCTTTTGAAGAATATTATCATAAGGAAGCTCAAGAGACATACAGAGGGGTGGGATTATTTCAAGAACATAAAAAAAACGATAGCTGATTAGATGCGAATTAATATTGCTAATTCTATGCGATTTCGTTGATTATGTAGTTTCATTATTTTTAATACTATTGTAAAATTTAAGACATTTATGTTTATTTGGACAAATTAATGCCATTTCCTTCTGTGTCCATTGACAGGCACAAACACACCACTTTTGTTTTCTGTTTGTTTCCAATGATAGGTACAAACACCAAAAAATTGATCAAACGGAAAATAATTCCATTGGTTTCTGTTTTTTTTTATTTCCCTTTGACCACGGGTTTCCATTTCCTTTTGTTTCCAAGTCAGAAACTGGTCCTAACACTTGGGCTCCTAGTTTCTTTCACCTAGGGCCAACTCAAAAATCTGAAATCTCTTTCTGAAAACATGCATCTTTTCTGAAAATTCATTTCTGAAGTTTCTTTCTAAATCTTTTTCTGAAATCTCTATCTAAACAGGAAATACATCTGTAAAACCAATATTCTCTCTTACTAAATTTCTTTTAAGCAAAAATCATTCTTTTAAAACCTTTACATTTCTTTCAAAACAACTTTTCTAAACATCTTCATTCCAGAATAATTACAAAGGGATTAAATTCATATTTTCCACTAATTATGATCCTCATTAAGTGTTTCATCTTTTCTAGGAAAAATGCCTGTGAAATCCATGCATCCTATCCACATGTCTGGTTAGCGCATTCGGCATGCGACCCTCACACTTATTGTAAAACCTAGATAAGGTCACTAGAAATATCACCCTACCTGGGAGCTTCGGGTGGACCTATCTCAGGCCATTGGAAAAATACACATAAATGCTCATTTTGAAGGGTTTTGAGTCAACTACATTTTGGGACAAGTTTCATCAAAATCTGATCCATGGTTCTCAAGATATAAAATCATAAAGCATGAAGTGTCACGGAAAATTATTGTCGCATGCTTTTGAGAAAAACACTAAAATATCCTTGATTAACTCTCATAAATTTACAAAATCACTGTAAACTCATAATCTCATGTTAGACTACCTACATTCATGGTTTTTAGCTAATTTGCAACATTAACTAAGCTTGGGAATCAACAGAAACAGAGAGGAGAAAGGGTGGGTCGCGTACACTGTGATGGGTTGTCGGTGTTTCTTCCCGTCTCCGACAAACACCTCAGAGCTTTCCGACAACCTTCTCTCTTCTTAGGGCCTCCCTCAGGTTTCCCCGCTCACTCCTCTCTTCTCTGGATTTTCCCTCCAGTTTTCTTGACACCAGCTGTAACACCCGTAAAAATTCATTTAGTAATTATTTACATTTTATGAATTTATTCTTGGACAGGTGTTACTATTCCGAGGCATGTTGTGTGAATTTGTGCTTTTGGACTAGGGCCTTGTAGGCTGGCTTCGGTGGTGTGTTCCTGTGCATGGTAAGCACTGTGCATTATGGCATTGTGCTTGTGGGCCCGGATGTGGGTCCGCGTGGGGCCCACGTACGTGGGCCGTTTGTTGTGGCCGGAGGTTGGGCGGAGTGGCTGGTGTGCTTGTGCGGGGTGCCGATGGCTGAGACATGCAGGTGAGCATGCTCCTAACTACTACGTGCGCAGGCTTTATAAGCCGCCCGCACCGCACTCCTTTGTCACTCACCGCCGTCTTCTCCTTCTTTCTTCTTCTTTTTCTCCTCCTCCTCGGGCGTGAATCTCTTCTTCCCCACCATCCCTCCCCTTCCACCCCACTCATCCTTCTCCACCCGCTTCTCCTTCCACCCGTCCTCCCCTGTTCCCGTGTTTCGCGTGTCGACAGAGAGAGAAAGAGAGGAAGAGAAGAAAAGGCACTTGGGTGGCTCGTGGTGGCCTGGGAAGCTCCGGAGTTGCGTCCCTGAGGTCGAGGAAGCCCCGTGGACGTCGTGGTCACCGGAGTTGGCCGGAGGATTCGCTAAGGTCCATTTCAGGTATGCATCTCCAATCCCTGTAATAGAAAGCATGAAAATGGTAGAAATTAATAGTGTTGCATGAAATCTAGGTAAATTTACATTCCTAGAATTATTGTGATTTTATGAGAATTTATGGTAGATTTATGGGCATTTATGCCGGTGATTGAGTTTTAGGTTGTTCCGACCCTTATGCCCTCGTGATTTTATATCTTGGTGCATGGTCAATGGATTTTAGTTTTGTTTATTGGGATTTGGAGTAGGCTCGAGGGTCTACATCTTAGGTTTTATGCAAGATTTTTGGTGTTTATTCAGGGGGTCCGATCAGAGGTCCCAGTTGGGGTAAATTTCAAATGGTAGGGTTTAGGCCGTTTTCCGTGTTTCGTAAAATACGGCATAACAAACTATTTATGTATGCCGTTTCTCTGTCAGATTAGGTCCTCTGGCCGAAATTCGATCATCCGATTTTGAACGGTCACCTGAATCAGGAAATTTTGGTCGACCGAACAATTTTCGGTATACCGAATTTGGCCTGGGTGTTGACAGTTGACCTGATTCGATCAACCGATCTAGATCGGCCTACTGAACTAGGGATTTTCGACATACCGAACCTATTTTCTGGCATGGCGAATCAGGACCCAAATAAGTTTATAAAATATGATTCTCGAGAGTTTTCCGGGTTGGTTTGTTTTTTCCCATTGAGATGGGATTAAGGGCAGTCAGTGGTGGTCCCTCGGGACACCTGATGTGTCGTTTTGTCGACGTTTTGGAAGAGTTTTCAAAGATATGAAAATGATTTGAAAAAGGATTTCAAAAAAATGAGTTGGCAGATTTGGAAAATGGTTTTTCCTAGTTTTTTGTGTGTAGGCCGAGACAGCGTGAAACCGTGTCATTGGAACCAGGAAATGTGAAGACTTTCTAGGGTAGTCGGGCGCAACTCCCTGGTTGAGGTTGGAGGTTGAGATACCCAAGGCTAAGGGACATCAGGTTCTGAAGGTATGAGACTCCATCACTGTAGTCTCAAGGCTAGGGTTGTGGTCCGCGAGTTGAGGTGTCTTGTGGCATGACGGGGAGATATGATACTCCTACTGTCACTGTGAGCACTGAAGCTCAGATGTTGTCGGGTGTGGAGATATGATACTCTCTCCTAAGCACCGTGTGTAGACGCCGTGAAGAGGCGTACCCTATGGTGGCCAGTGCATGTGGAACACGTGCCTCGTAGCTGGTAGCGTCCTGAGAGACTGGACAGCCTTCCCAGGGAGGGGTTGGCTTTGTGAGGGTTCTCCAAGTAGGGAGAATTGCGGGACGGTGATCGCTCCTGCATAGGGTGGCTTCACCGTGGCAATGCAGAACGCCATGGTCACTCCTTGGTGGACTACGTGTAGCCAAAGTTTGGTTGCCTAGCGTCGGGCATCCCAACTCACTGTGTGTTGTTTTGGCCATTGAGGGCCTTTGCTTTTGGTTTTTGGCTAGTGGAGCCCTGGTTGTTGTTTTGGCCGATGTGGGCCTGGTTTGAGAGGTTTTGAGAAAATGGATTGTGAAATGAATTTTAAAAGAAAAGTAATTATGATTTGCTTTCCGCGGTTTTCCTTTAGGGTGCGTATTAGGTGACTTTTGTCACTCATGCATTTTTCTCGTGCTTTTGGGTTGTAGGGGTAGGCATGCAAGGAGTTAGCGTAGTGCATATAGTCTGGAGTCTCCTAGCCGCACACACAGGTTCCTGGTAGTTAGATATTTTCTGTTTGGCTTTAATTTTACCGTAATTCAATTTGTTTTAAATTATTGTGGAAAATGTGGGGCGTTACACCAGCTCTTCTCCTCCCCTTTATCTCTGCCGAACCATCGTCGTTTTTCAATCGCCATCAACCACTGTGTAAAACCCGTAAATTCATTTTGTAATTATTTACATTTTAATGAATTTATTCGTAGACGGGTGTTACTGTTCCGAGGCCCGTTTGTGTGATTTTGTGATTTTGGGCTTGGGCCATGTGGGTTGGCTTTTGGTTGTAAGTTTCTATGCGTGGTTAGCACTGTGAATTGTGGCACTGTGCTTGTGGGTTCGTGTGTGGGTTCATGTGGGGCTCGAGTTTGTAGACCAGTTAGCGGGAGTGAGTTGGTGCGGTTGGTTGCTAGCTTGTGCAGAAGGCTAGTGGTCGCACTGTGCATGCATGCATGCAGCTATCACCATCTGCGCGTATAAAGCTACAGCCCGTCAACCTCCTCCTCCGCACCTCTCCTTCTTTTCCCCGAGCACGCCACCTCCCTCATCCCCACCTAAATTTCCTTCTCTCTCCCTCTACTCACTCTCCCCCACTCACTCCATCCCTCCCTCACACACCCTCTCTCTCCCGTCTCACCGCTTTCTCTCTGTAACGCCCATCAGTTTCCATAATAATTTAAAACAAATTAAATTACGGAAAAATTAAAGTCAAACAGAAAAAATTAAAGACAAATTAACTACTAGGAACCTGTGTGTGCGGCTAGGAGAGTCCGATCTATACGCACTACGCTAAACCAATCGTATGTCTGCACATGCAAACCAAAACCACGAGGAAAACACATGAGTGATAGGAGTCACCTAGTACACACCCCAAGAAAATCGTGGAAAACAAAACTATAACTAATTTTATTTTAAATTTTTTTCGCAAACCATTTCTCAAAACCTCACAAACCAGGCCCACACCAGCCAAAACCACAACCAAAGCTCTACTAGCCCAAAACCACAAGCAAAGGCCCTTAATGACCAAAACCACACACAGTGAGTCGGGAAGCCCGACACCAGGCAACCAAACTAAGGCCACAAGCAATCCACCAAAGAGCAACCAACGACGTCTGCACTGCCACGACGTGCCACCCTGTGCAGGTGCTGCATCGTCTTGCGATTCCCCCACCAGGAGAACTCTCGTAAAGCCAACCCCTCCTTGGGAAGGCTGTCCTGTCTCTTAGGATGCTATCAGCTACGGGGCACGTGTCCCACCTGTACTGGCCACCATAGGGTATGCCTCCTCTCGGCGTCCTCCACACATGGTGTTCAGGAAGGAGTGTCATACCTCCACACCCCACAACACTCGAGCCTTAGGGCCTGTTTGTGCACAAAATTTGACAAGAATTGTTAAGAATTGGAATTCCAGAGTCAATAAGAATTACCTGGAATTGGAAAGTAAAGGAAATTGATTTCCTATTGACTTTGAAACTTGTTATTTGTGCATCCTCAGGAAAGTAAAGGAAATTGAATTTCTTCTTCTTCCCTGTGGCCATGTCCTCGATCTCCCCGTGCCCGTGGACACCGACACCACACCACTAACAAGATCCTCCCCAACCTCGCCAAGGCAGAGCCCGAGCGGGATCGATCCGGACAGCGCGTTGGAGCTCAAGTCGAGCAACTCCAGACTCGAGAGCTTCGACAGCGATTCCGTTGGCGCAGGAAGAGAAGTCATCGGGAATGGAACCAGACAAGTTGTTGAACTACATGTCCAGCTTCGCCAAGCTCCGGCATCTCCCGAACAGCACCCTCGGGACCTCCCCGGATATGAGGTTGGAAGAAACGTTCAGGAAGCCCAAGCTCTCGCACTCTAAGTACTCGAGCTGATAGCAGTTGGAGAATGCCGGGATGGAGCCGGACATCCTGTTGCCGCTCAAGTCCAGGTGTTTCACACCAGCGGAAGCCAAGAAGATCCACCCCAGCGCCACCCCACCGGCGCGGGGAGCAGGAGGACACGGGGAGGGGAGGACGCAGGGAGGGGAGGACGTGGGGAGGAGGAGGATTACGGGGAGGAGGAGGACTATGGGGGGGAGGACGCAGGGAGGAGGAGGACTGGGGGGAGGGGAGGACGCAGGGAGGGGAGGACGCGAGGAGGAGGAGGACTACGGGGAGGGGAGGACATGGGGCGGGGGAGGACGCAGAGAGGAGGAGGATGCGGGGAGGGGAGGATGCAGGGACGCTGGGAGGAGGACTGCGGGGAGGGGGAGGACTGCGGAGAGGATTTTCGTGAGGAGGAGAGGGATTGGGGGAAATCAGGTGAAATTCCACGGGAGGGGGTGAGAAATGAGGTGTGGGTTAGGCTTTTATACTTTGGAATCCGACGGAATTTACGTTCCATTGGTTTCATTTCCAACAACATACACAAACACCAATATTTCACTTGGTCAACAGGAATTCACTTTCCATCCAAATCAAATCCAGTGCTTTCTAGATTCACAAACCCCCCCTTAGTGTCCACTGCGACATCAGGAGTATCATACCTCCCCGTCATGCCACAAGACACCTCAACTCGTGGACCACAACCCCAGCCTCGAACCAACAATCAAGGAGTCTCATACCTCTAGAACCGGACGTCCCTCAGCCTCAGGTATCTCGACCCCCCGACCTCGATCAGGGAGTCATGCCCGACCACCAGAGAACGTCGTCACATCCCCTAGTCCCGACGACACGGTGCCACACAGTCTTGGTGCACACATAGAAAACTAGAAAAACCATTTTCCAAATCTACCAACTCAACTCTTTTGAAATCATTATCAAATCATTTTCATATCTTTGAAAACTCTTCCAAAACCTCGACAAAATGCCGCATCAGGTGTCCCGAGGGACCACCATTGACAGCCCACAATCCCACTCCAATGGGACAAAACAAATCAATCCGAAAAATCCCTGGAAAACAGGTTTTACAAAAGCATTTGGGCCCAGATTCGGCATGCTGAAAAATAGGTTCGGTAGGCCGAAATCCACTAGTTCGATATACTGATCGGAATCAATCGATCGAATCAGGTCAACGGTCAATACTCAGGCCAAAATCGTTACGACGAAAATGGTTTGGTCAACCGAAATCCAATGATTTGGTCAACTGTTCAAAATTGAACGAACAAATTCGACCAGAGGACCAAACTGGTAGAAAAACGGCATACCGAAATGGTTCGTTATGTTGAATTCTGCGAAAAACAGAAAACGGCCCAAATCCTACAGTCGAAAATTGCCCCAACTGGGACCTTCGATTGGACCCTCTAAACAAACACCAAAAATCTTGCATAAAACATAAGATGTAGACCCTCGAGTTCACACCAAATCCACACAAACAAAACCAAAATCCATTCACCAGGCATCAAGATATAAAATCACAAAGGCATACGGTTCAAAACGACCCAAAACTCAACCATCGGCATAAATACCCATAAATCCACCATAAATTCTCATAAAAACATAATAAATTCTAGGAATGTAAATTTACCGAGATTTCATGCAATCATATCAATTTCTACCATTTTCAAGCACTCTATTACAGAGGTTGGAGATGCGTACCTGTAATGCACGTTTCGGCGATCCTCCGGCCAACTCTGACGACCACAACCCTCGCTAGGGCTCACACGACCATAGGGGCACACCACCCGAGCTCCACATGCCGCCATGAGCTACCACACGCCTCCTTCAACCCTCGAGCACACCGAACAAAGGAGGGGGAACGTAGGGAGGAGAGAAATAGGAGAGGGAGAGAGAGAGGGAGAGACAAGAAGGAGGTGGAGTGAGTGGAGGGAGAGGACGAGTGGGGGGGAAGGAAGGAAGGCGTGCTCGGGACGGAGAGGAAAACGCGCAGAGAAGAAGAGGAGGAGGTGCGGAGGAAGAGTCGTTGGCCGTGCATATAAATATGTGCCCCAAGGTGGTAGTTGCATGCATGCACAGTGCAACCACCAGCCTCCCACATGAGCTAACAACCACACTGAACCCTCCCACCAACCGACCCATAACATGGACCCCACACCTGGGCCCACACAAGCATAGTGCCAACCACGTACAGTGACGTGCAACAGAAGCTGGCCCATGAGGCCCAAGCCCAAAAACACAAAACCACACAATGGGCCTCAGAACAGTAACACCCATCCAGGAATAAATTCATTAAAATGTAAATAATTACAAAATAAATTTTACGAGTGTTACACTCTCCCCCATCTCCTCCCCTGTCTCCCCTCTGCTCGGTGTGCTTGGTGGCATGTGGCGGTGTGCGGAGGCTCGTGGCTAGTCGAGGAAGCTTCCGTGGACGTCGTGGTTGCCAGTGTAAGTCGATGGCTGGCTGGAGGGCGCGTTGGGTCGCCAAAGCTCATTTCAAGTATGTATCCTCAATCCAATGTGTAGAAATCTTGTAAAATGGTAGAATTGCCAAGGATGCATGTAATATAGGCTAAATTTAATGTTTCGGAATTTGTGGGATTTTATTGTGGAATTTATGGGTATTTATGGTGGTTGTTGAGATTTGGGTCCTTTTGACCCCTCTATACTTGTAAATTTATATCATGCTATGTGATGTATGGATTTCGGTTTTGTTTGTTGGGATTTGGAGTAAACTCGAGGGTCTACCACATATGTTTTACTCGAAATTTTTGGTGCTTGTTTGGTGGGTCTGTCCTTCGTTCCCACTTCTGGTGATTTTTTTAGTGCCCTGCTACAGGCCCTCTGAATTCTGACAAAAACCCTAGGGGCGCGGGCTGAATGCGCATGTCTCATGCGTGGGTCCGACGACAGCTCCGGCCTTTGGTCTAGGTTTTGTTAGCATTCTGATGAAAGTACCAGGGGTGTGGGTCAGATGCGTGGTCCACATGCACGTGTTTGGTAGGGCATTTTTGAAGGTTTTTCCTGGATTTTTGGAAAATGTATTTTGAATGCAGTAGTTTCCTAGATTGTTTGTTTGGCCCATTTGAGATGGGATCATAGGCCATCAGTGGTCTCGTGGGACACCTGATGTGCCTTTTTGTCAAGATTTTGAAAGAGTTTCTAAAGATATAAAATGGTTTTGAAAATGGTTTTTGAAAGAAATGTGTTGGTCCATTTTGGAAAATGGTTTTCTTTATTTTCTGTGTGTGGGCCGAAACACAGGGGGATCGTATCGTCAAGACCAGGTAATGTGACGACATTCTCAGGTGGTCGGGAACGTCTCCCTAGTTGAGGTCGAGGGCCAAGATACCTAAGGTTGAGGGTCATCGGGTCTTGGAGGTATGAGACTCGCTGACTGTCATCTCAAGGCTAGGGTTGTGGTCCACGGGTTGAGATATCTTGTGATATGATGGAGAGGTATGATACTCCTACTGTCGCTGTGAGCATTGAGGCTCGGGTGTTGTTAGGTGTGGAAGTATGACAGTCCCTCCTGAGCACCATGTGGACGGCGTGAGGAGGCGTACCCTATGGTGGCCAGTATGGGTGGGACACGTGCCCTATAGTTGGTAGCGTCTTGAGAGATAAGACTACCTTCCCTGGTGGGGGTTGGCTCTGTGAGGGTTTCACAGGTGGAAGGATCGCGAGACGATGGTTGGCTCCTACATAGGGTGGCATACCGTAGTAATGTAGTGCACTATGGAAGCTGCTTGTGGCTAGAGTTTGTTGCATGTCGCCAGGCTTTCTCGACTCACTATGTGTGATTTTGGCCATTGAGGGCCTCGTTTGTGGCTTTGTGCTGATAAGGCCATATTTACTGTTTTGACCTGTGTGGCCGCATTTACTGTGATATTCGGTTTTATAAGTTTGATTGTGGGATTTTAAAGAAAATGATTGCGAAATGAATTTAAAAGAAAATTAATATAGATTTGTTTTCCATCGTTTTCGTGGGATGCGTGCTAGGTGACTTTTGTCACTCATGCTTTTTTCGTGGTTTAAGATTGTAGGTGCAGACATACAGATGAGTTTAGCATAGTGCATATAGTCTGGAGTCTCATAGCCGCATACACAGGTTCCTAGTAGATGATATTTTTGTTTAGCTTTTAATTTCCTGTAATTTAATTTCCTTTAAATTATTATTGAAAATTGGGGGCATGACACGCTGGCGAGGCATGGTGAGATTTGGTCAGTGCCGTTCGCAAGGTATAGGAGGAAGCGACGATGGCATGGCATGGCTACACAGTGTTGGGCGTGGTTAACTGTGCATTCGTTGTTCAAGTATACGCATACGTATACAGTATAGGATACCAACATACGTAGCCATACAAAACCTAGGGATAAACACCAAAGAGAAGAGAACACAATCAAGCATTGAAGTCCATATTCTATTAATCACATTTAATACAAATACATGGGTACATGCTTACATCAGTCTGGAAAATCCCTTGGGAAACCCACGCATGTCAGATGCCCATCCCTACTATGCGTCCTACACGTGGCCATTCCATATTGGGGTCAGATATTACAGTATATTATGTTAACATGCATCTTGATGGATCATCATAGAATCATGTTTCTATATGATTTATTCTCGTTATTGACATGTTAGATCTTGATATTGCATAGTACTTATTTCATCTTCATACATTATTCTTGTTTAATAATAATCCTGGATAAATAGAACTAGTTGCAAAAGATGAAATGAACTAGATATTTATGTAATCCACTATAATCTAATGTATAGAAACTCTAGATGTGCTTTTTACTATTGATAGTCTCTTTGTGATTTCTTTCTTCTTAATTAATTTTAAATATAATCCATTATCATCTCTCTTAATTTTCTAATTCGCATTTTACAGTCAAGTTTTAAAAGTCACAAGTCTCTATAAAATCGACTTGTACTTGCATACATACTACATAGTAGACCGTACACTTGTCGTTAATTAAAACGTACACATCACTTGGCAACAAAATCCATTAGAACACTCGTAGCCCTACAAAAAATAGATGAGAAGGGAACACACCTTTTCCAACAATCACATAACGTTGAAAAGTACCCCTAGCAAATAATTCTTGAACACCTCTGCTCAAAACCTCCTGAGAAAGATGGTGATAAAGGATCGCCCAACTTCAATCCCATAGTAGATTTGAAGATGCCATATTGATTTTGTAACGCCACAAATCTGGGCACGTTACCTAAATAGTATCACAATTCCATTATAATAATTAAATGATTAAAATAACTAGGAAGGGTCGAACAACTACCCAAGAACGATGTGCGGCTAGTGGCTCTGGAAATTTGAGCACCGAAACCTAGACTACACTCCAATAGTTGCCCACCTAAAAAGTCAAAAACATAAATAACAAAACACATGTGAGTGACATCTAAGTCACTCAGTACGCAACCACGCGATAAACCACAGCAAAAACTACCAAAATTCGTGAGAAAGCTCTTTATCTCAACTAAACAAAACCAAAACTAAATTCCTTGATAATTACTCAAAACCGGTTCACAGAAAACTTGGAATTCATTCCAAAATCAAAAATCTTTGGGGATCTCTTTCCCAAGACCATGCCTTTCTCAAACATTTTCTCTTTTATAAATCAAAGCATTTGAAAATCTTTTATACATCTCAAGAAACCTTAATCTCGACCAGATCCAGCCCAAAACAATAAATCCACACTTGACTGGCAACTAGTTCAAAACCATAACTCATCTTGGCTAGAAGCTAGCTAAATTCATAAGCCAGACACAAACCATTTCTAGCCCAAAATCACAACACACACAACAACCACAAATCACTAGTGTCACCGTGATCAAAGGTGACCAGGCTACAAACAGAAGGTAAGGCACAAACCTCACCAACCTGTACAATCGTGGTACCTTTCCCCGTGTGGGAGGACGATCGCCCCGGCCAATAGGCCATAATCTCATTTATTTAATGTGCACAGAGATACACCTTTCTTAGCACCCCAAAAGTGTCCCGGCACCTGATACTCTCATTCCCAGGTCTAGTCAATACAGTCTCAAGTGGGAGTAACCTGGCCTCTTTCAACTGCCTCCAAACCTCGACAACCACGCAACTTCATGGATCTGGAACCTCAACAACCACACTTGGGCTAACCAGTCTCATCGAGGTCCACGGCCCCTACCAGTATTATACTATCACAACGTTGATCCGGAACAACACACAATTCACTTTCATAAACATTAGGGTTTTTCTTATAAAAACCTCACTTAATCTTGGAAACATTTCCATATTTACCTCATGTCATTAACATGGATTCACTATCATCAATACATGCTTAAAACATCATTATAGCACTTCAACTCTTAATAAGTCTCATGCCCAAAATCACGTACAACCATCAGTTCTCATTTTAAATACACATTTATTCATATGGACCAGGGGCCTGATTGACATAGCTAACTGGACATCAGACACCCAAAATGGCCGACCGAAATCGAGACTCGATCGTTTGACAATCCCTGCTTCGGACGACCGAAATACCTTGAGTCGACCAAAATTCCTTGAAACGGAAGACCAGATGTTTTTGGTCTACTGAATTTGGGTTTCTGGTCAAATACTAATAGCAAAAAGGTATACCAAACTAAATTCAGCATATCGAAATGCCCATTTCCAGAAAACCTCCCCTAAGTCCTAGCCATCCGTTTGTCGGAATTGGGACGTCTGATGGACCCATTTCCGATCAACCATAAATCACACTAAAATCACCAAATGTAGGACTCTAAGTCTCCTACCATTTGTAACAAACATCATTCAAATCCATTCATCAAAACTCTGGGAATTAAATTAAAACCAACAAGAGTGCAAAACACATAACTTGACATATCATTCATAAAACTCATCCTAACCATAGGATCTCTACACATTCATGCTATTCATCACATTTCCATCATTTCTACCATTTTTCAATGATTTAACATGCATTTTTGCCATTTTCATGCCATTAAACCATTTATCCAAAACGGGTAAGAGAAGGAGGAAAGGAGAGATCGCGAACCTTGCTCAGTACTCCAGTGACCTACTCGCACCCCGACGAGTCTCTCCCTGCCTCCGGTGAAGTCTCTCCTACCGACGAATCATGCACACAAGGCTCTTATCCTCTGACACACAAGCACCTCTCCCCTTACTCTCGCTTTCCACGGCCCTCTCCTCCTCATCCTCCCCTCCCATTTATCTCCTCCACCTCCTCGAATCTCGCCAACCCTCCTCCGCTTGAGATGATAGTGGAGTAGACGGGACAGGCACGGGGTCACAACGAAGGCACGATTGGTGAAGAGAGGAAAGAAAAAGAAAAAGAAGACGAGGGCTTGTGAAGGGACACTATGCTTAGGTTGACCAGGGTCCAACCTAGGTCCCACACATCAGGCACAACACCAGAATTACACAATCAGAGAAACAACCCCACAAGCTACAGAGAGAGACACACCACAACAACCACCCAAAACAAATCAAACTATCCATTAGTAAACCATATTCAAATATTATAATTAATTACATGGTTTACAACAAAAATAGATAATTAGGCCTAGATGTTACAGATTCCCCTTAATAATAACCATGAACCAATTATTATTTAGTGATGAGCACACTAAGTCCAAAAATCTATCAGAGAAACCAAATCTACGTAGCACTTGAAAGAGAAAAGTCCACTCTAACCTATCATAAGCCTTCAACATATCCAGCCTGAAAACCACATTACCACCTGTGCATTTTTTGTCTAAATCCCCAATAAGTTCCTATGCCAACTGAATATGATCAAAAATATCCCATCTTTTAACAAAGCTAGCTTGTTCCACACAAATTAATCTTCAAAGACATGAACCAACCTATTGTTGAGAATTTTAGAGCAAACCTTAAAGGCCACATTGTCCACACTAATAGGCTGAAATTGAGCAAAAGATACAAGTTGCTCCACTTTGGGAATCAAAAAAATCATAAAAACAAAATTACTATGATGCATAAGAACCCCAACAAAAAAATTATTTAATCAAAACATATAAATCGTCCTTTATCACCTCCTAGATTGTAAGATAGAAAGATAAAGAAAATCCATCAAGACCTGTTGTCGCTGACACTAGCATAGACTACAATGCTTGGTGAATCTCCTCCAACTCTAGAATACGAGTGAAAAAGTTGCACTCATCCTCAGACATCAACTGTAACGACCCAGGCTTTAGGAGTGGTGCTTTGGCCAGATGATTAAGGTGAATTCAGGCGTATTAGGCTTTGGGGGTCCCAATGCCTAATGTGGGATACGTTCTCAGTGGTGTCTAACGCATGGATTGTGGGTTTCAAGTCTTTTGGCGTGGTGTGGTTTTGGCGTTGTGCTGGCCCTCTTAGGAGTTTTGTGGTTTCTCTTGGGTCATGGCGGTTTGGTGGCGGGTCCCTGGTGGCACGAGTCACGTAGACGTAGAAGGTCGCATGGTTTGGTTTTGTGCTTGCGGCTTCCTTTCTTTCCTTCCCTTCCTTCTCTTTCCTTACTTTCTTTCTTTTCCTCTTTTCCCTTCCCTGGGCCCCACCCCCACCCCTTCTTCTTTTTCTCCTTCTTCTCCTTCTTCTTCTTCACCACTCGCGCGTGGGGAGAGGGAGAGTAGAGAGAGAGGGGAGACGGGAGGGAGAGAGGGATTGTGAGTGAGAGAGGGAGATGGTGGGGAGGAGGAGGTTGCAGCCGCCATCGTGCCGCCGTCGTCGTGTGGAGGAGAGGAGCAACTAGTGGTTGGAGGAGGAGCGTCGCCATCCGTCCCGCGTTGTCGAGTCTTCGGTGGAGGTACGCACCCCGTAGATCTTATTTTGATTCCAATTTGTACCATAGGTGCATGTTAGTGTGTTGGTAATTGTAGTGAATTTTATAGGATTTATTGTGCATTTTGTGGGCCATTTATGGTCGTATTTATGGTTGGGGGTGAATAGTGTCCCCATTGTGTTTTTTGTGGTTTTCTCGAGATCTGCTTGATGGATCTCGGTGTTGTTTGTCTGGTCTGGAAGATCTCGTTGAGATCTTCATTTCGATATATTCTTTGCGTGGTTTGGATTGGTGGTTTGCAGGATTGGGCTTTGGGTCCCATTTTGGGTTGCCCTGTAGTCGCCTGGTTCGGCATGCCGAATTATTTTGGTATGCCATTTTTAATGCAGATTGTCCCCTCGACCCTTGGTTCGGTCGACCGAATTTATTCGGTCTGCCGTTTTGGGAGTCTTAGGTGTTGACAGAATTTCTGGTTTGGTCGACCGAACGTTTTCGGTCTGCCTAATCAGGGGTATTCGGTCGACCAAGTGGTTTTCGGTCTGCCGATCTTGTGCCCTGAGCCTAGATTCAATCGACCGTTCCATTTCGGTCTGCCGATTCAGGCCCTGATCCTGCATTAAGTTATCTTATGTCTTGATATATATATATATATATATATATATATATAT
>JAMKQA010024425.1:0-16939 GCA_024699735.1 Posidonia australis
TGGACTAGGCGGGGTTGCCGAACCACTATAAATTCTCTGTCTATATCAATTCCTCTCTTCCTCTTCTTGTATGTTAAATAGTTGCATAAGTAGAAAAACTTGATTAAAATTGTTAAATAGTATCCATTGTATGCAATTTCTATTAAACTACAAAAAGTAGTCGAAGTAATTATAAAATTGATAATTCTCTATTCACCCCCACTCTAGAGGAGCCTTTCGATCCAACAATCAATGCGGGGCAGGGGAAACTTGTTCTTCACTGTGATCTAGTTCAGCATCCGATAATCTATACACAGTCGGAGCGAACCATCCTTCTTACGGACGAACAAGACAAATGCTCCCCACGGGGACACACTCGCCTTGATAAACCCATTGTCCATCAACTCCTACAACTAGGACTTGAGCTCTCGCAACTCCGTTGGTGCCATACGATAAGGAGACTTCGACATAGTACTAGAACCAGGGATCAGATTGATCAAGAATTCTACTTCCCTATAAGGTGGCATACTAGGTAAATCGTTAGCAAAAACGTCAAGATATTCACACACCATAGAAATATTGTGAACACCCAACTCAGGAGAAGTGGAGGTTACTATACTAGCTAGGTACCCCATACAACCCCTGGCAAAAGACTTATAAGCCTTCATAGTCGAAATGACAAGCTTAGACTCACCCTGACACCCACCTTGCATGAAGAAGGATCCATCATCAGGAGATCCAAAATAAACTCTCCTTTGAGCATAGTCAATTAGAGCGAACTGCTACGCCAGCGAGTCCTTGTCGAGTATCACATCGTACTCCTTTATGTCAATTATGATCAGGCTGGTGTTAAACTCTTTGCCATTCAGCGTCAAGTCAATAGATCGCAGTTGCTTCTACGCTAAACTGTGCTCCCCTAGTAAAGTTACCACGCTGAGATGAAAGGCCAGCCTAGCTGGTCTCTCTCCCAATTCCACCGCAGAAGACTCAGAGACAAAGGAGAAAGAGCTCCCTGAGTCAAACAACACCTTGACCATCCGGCCAGCCATAATAAAAGCATCTGATGGCCAAGCAAAACAACAGCACCACATCCATACATCAGACAATTGTCCAGGTTACAGGAAATATTACAACAATTATAGAGGATTACAACACTAACTAATCACCCTTACCCTCAATTACATCTCCTGAAGGTCCAGCGTTTGGTGTTGTAATAGTGAACACCTGTCCTCTCGTCGGCTGCTGTAGCATACTTCCTGCCTTCTTGGGTAGTTCTAGATAGGATCTCTGAACATGTCCGGCCTTCCTGCAACTGTAGCACACCATTGAGACTGAAGTCTGTCGAGGATAAGGACAGTTTGCAGCAATATGGCTCACCTGACCACAACTGAAACATTGATTCCCTCTAGAAGCACAGGATCCTATCTGACAGTAGTTGGCTCCGCTACCACCAATAAAGCTACGCCAAAGCAAAAGAAGACTTACCCTTCCCTTTAAGATGGCTCTCAAGAAATTTCTTGTGATCCACCTTGAAGCAATAGGCCATCCCGACCATGTCCTCCACGTTCTGACATCAACTACCCAATACCTTCACCTGCAGCCTTGGTTGTAAGCCATCCAAGAACCTCTGCGCTTGCTCCTCTTCTAACTCATTGGTGGGAGCGAAACGTTCCAGCCAGGCCAACTTAGTCTTAGACTCGAGCGCTGACAAAGTGCCCTACTCTAGATTTTGGAAATCTCGATGAAGCTCTTCCTTCACATGAGCAGAGAAATACTTATCATAGAAGGTCGCCTTGAAATCTTTCCATTGGATGCAAGTAGTTACTGAGTCTGAGAACTTCAGTCGTTTCACTGACTTCCACCACTTATCTGCCTCATCATCCAGCAGATAAGTTGCCAGCCGCATCTATTGTTCTTTTGGGCACACCTTGCTCTCTAATATCTTCACTACCTTCTCCAGTCAAGCCTCGCTCTCCTCAGCACTAACCTTTTCGTTGAACGACAGCGAACGAAGTTTCGTGAATCAGCTCAACCACAAATCATCCGATGGCTCACAAGAACTATTCTTGCTGAAAGCAAAAGAAAATCCTGTGCACCAAACTCCACAGCTCGACATGAACAACCTTCCATCCACCCACTCCCTCACGGGGTCAGAATCCTCAATCGGAGCATTACCCTTGCGACCACAAGGAAGCATCGTGCAAAAGGAGAGAGCCAAAACACCTGCACCACAAGCAGAACAACAAGTAGAGAATCATGAAAAAGAACCACGTCCAGACTCTACCATGCATGCAAAAACTATGGAGTCTCAAGACCAGACACCCTATGCTAATGCAACCAAGTGAACTTGGATCTCTAATACCAATTTGTAACGTCTCTAATATCTACAATAATTTAAAATAAATTAAATTACAGGAATTTAAAGTTAAAGAGAAAGTCTCACACCCTAGGTATGCCTTCTCACGGCGTCCTCCACACGGTGCTCAAGAGAAAGTCTCACACCTCCACATCCGACAACACCAGAGTCTCAGTGCTCATGGCGACAACAGGAGTATCATACCTCCCCGTCAAGCTACGAAACACCTCAACCTGTGGACTACAAACCTAGCCTCGAAACAACAATCAAGGAGCCTCATACCTCCAAGAACCGACGAATCTCTGCCTCAGGTATCTCAACCCCCAACCTCAACCTGGCTGACAAGCTCAACTATCCAGCAAGTGTTGTTACACCCCCTAGTCCAGACAGCACGACCCATAGTCTCTCGGTTCGCATACAGAAAACCAGGAAAAACCATTTCCAAAACGGGCCATATCATTCCTTTGAAAATCATTTTTAAGACCATTTTATATCTTTGAAAACTCTCACACAAGTCCTCAACAAAAAATCCACAATTTTGATTCCCCAAAAAATCTCTTAATTGGGAGCAAAGGGCGGATCACCCAAACAAAATCCACCATCCACAAGATAAATGCGTGAGGTAGACGCACAAGTCTACTCCAAAATGACACAAACAAAACCAAATTCCATTCACCACATAAGGAGAGATAAATTCTCAAGCACAGAGTGATCATAAATGACCCAAAACTAACTCAAGCCATTAAATGCCATAAATGTCACATTAATTCACAATAAACTCTAAAACATTAAATTTAGCTGAGATTACATGCATCCTAGGCATTTCTACCATTTTACATGATTTCTAAGTGGAGGGATGAGGTGCGTACTTCAAAATGGCCTCTAGTGACCCAAATTCGATCTTCGACCAACCCATCGCTCCACCTACGACCAACTCGCCTCCCACACGTCCTCGGCTACTCCCCAAGCTCACGCAATGTCGAGGAAGAAGTTTGGGATCCGCTCGACAGTCGGAGCACCAACAACACCTCCACCACTCTCTCTTACTCTTGGTCTCTCTCTCTTCCCCTCACCTGCTCCCACCAGCAAGGAGAGGGAGGAGTGAAGAAGAAGGGGAGTGGAGGGAGGAGAGAGGAAGGGAAGCAAGAGGGGAAGGCTTGACTGGGCTCTAGTGCTTCTGCTCTACTCGGTCGCCACAAGAAAATAGGAAAGGGGAGATGACGGGGAAGAGAAGAGAGAGAGGTATGCGAGAGAAGACTCATCCCAAACATCCATTTTATACTCTAGGGAGGAAGCAGCTATGCACATGCCCAACAAACCATGCATGCACGCTCACCCGCACGTCCCCAACTAATCGCCAGCCACGCCAAGCACAACACACCTGCCAGCTCTAAAGCACGAGCCAACAACCAATCACACCAACACGCCCTCACACAAGCCTACAAAGCATAGGAGAAGGCCAGGCCACAAGCACAGGACACACAAAAATAGTAGGCCCACGAGGCTTAAGTCCAAAACCACAAATTACACAAATGAGCCTCGAGGATGGTAACACCTGTCCAAAATAAATTCATTAAAATGTACATAATTACAAAATGAATTTACGAGTGTTACAGTTGTACTCGAAGGCTACAACTTGTGGACATGGATGATGATTTTGAATGACAAAATGAATTGCTTGATGGCTAATGGAATTATGAATTGTATTTTATTAAGTGAATATGTGAGAATTAAATCTGTAATAGACTTTAAATTGTTCTTATTAGATATATAAACACTATGGAATGGTGTTTGTAAGTGATCTCTATTAAATTGAGTAATAAGTAAAAAATGAATTATTTATTATATGTATTTTGAGAATAAGAGAATAAGAGAATTGCTTGAGCCTCTTACTTTCATCAATAAGAAATAGATATACGTAAGGCTACTCTTAGTGAGTAATAAATGAGATATAGGTAATGATGTTGATTCATGAATAAAGGTATGCATCAAGCCTTATGCTACCTATACCCTACCCTTTGGGAGCCCTATTATAATCCTATTGATGAGAGGTGTAAGAATCAACTAATGCTTTAATATTTCCCGTTTTATCATTAATTTAGCTTGGTTATGAATATGTTATTGCTTTCAATGTGTAGACACCCTGGTTTCTGGCCAATGATGGCAGGTGGACTCGGTGGAGAATGCAACTGGACGGTGAACCCGGTCCTACCTTGATTCCTAAACCTAGCCTGTAAACCCAAAACCTCCAAATTACACTAAGCCAAAACCCATTCACTAAGCCCAGCCTGTGTGCTCTGGCCTAACGGGATGCGCGGCCCGAGTACGACCCAAGTGCGCGTCAAGGCCAGGACAGCCAGGCATGTGCTGCTTGACCTTTCGTTTTCGTTGTACACCTCGTACGAGCGATGCTGCGCACGAAACATCAACTTGTCCCTCGGCGTGCCTGACACTCCCAACCTTCCCACACCCTGACACCAATCACCACGCCTTGCGCTGCTCCCACCGTCACGCAACGCCTACCACGACGCTAGCGAGCCACTCCTTGACATGTCTCTTCGCCACGCCATCAACCCATATACCATGTAGGGACAACCACAAAAACCCAAGAGGCACCTGTAGCAAGAGGAACGGGACACATAGTTGCGAGACCCTAGCGAGCCAGAGCCACCCTACGCAAGTGAGTGTCGCCAGAGAAGGCGAACCTGAGAATCCAACTCCCCAAATCACTAACAACCTGCCTTCCATTATGTCAAGGAAGCTCCCCAGCCACTCACCAATCGCTCCTAAGCCACCCTTAACTCGTCCCTAGTCATCAGCCGGTCGTCCAACCTCTCCCGCCAAAGATCCAGCCACCGACTCAAGGGAAGACATTCGACCCTCCATGGTTATCGTCCTCAACTCATTATAGTAGAGGAAAGTTTATGGGTGTCTATTTGACTTTCCTAGTAGTTTTCTAGTTGTTTTCCTCTACTGTTTCGTTGTATCCCATCTTCCTCCTCGTCGACGGATGGCGAGCGCCAACGTAAGGCTTCCAGCCTTTGAACGCTTGGCGACGGCAGTCCCAAGGCGCCTCCCTCTTCCGTTCCAACATTCCAGTCACCACAGAGCAATGCTTGAGTCTCTAGTCCCTTCGTGTGGCCAATCGGGCTCCAGTAGGCTGTGACACTGGTGACGTAGGTGGGGAAGAAGCCATGACAGTCCCCATTTTGATTTCACGGTGTCTCTGCTGTAGACACCCCATATGCTTACAGCTGGACCCTAAACCTAAACCCTAGTCCAAAACCCTAAACCTAGCCTAAACTTAGTCTAAAACCCCAGACTTAGCAAATCCTAGTCTAAAACCCTAGATTAAGCAAATCCTAGTCCAAAACCCTATACCTAGCCTAAACCCTAATCCAAAACCTAAGACTTAGCAAATCCTAATCCAAAACCCTAAACATAGCCTAAACCTTAGTCCAAAACCCTAGACTTAGCAAACCCTAGTCCAAAACCCTAGACCTGGCCTAAACCCTAGTCCAAAACCTAAGACTTAGCAAACCCTAGTCCAAAACCCTAAACCAGGCCTAAACCCTAATCCAAAATCCTAAGCTAGCCTAAACCTTAACTTAAACCATAAATCTAACCCTAAACCCTAATCCAAAACCCCAACAACCTATGTAGACACCCCAATTTCCCAGTTTTAGCAGGATGGAGATGTGGTGGCTGAGCTCTAACCCTAATTAAGTCCTTCAAGTTTATTAAGGCCCACATAGGCCCATTAAACCCCAATTGAGCCCACTTTGGCACACAAGACCTATTTAGGCCCATTCAACTCATTGTAGGCCCATTTAGTTCATTTGGGCCCATTAAAGTCCACATAGGCCCATGGAGCCCATATAGGTCCATTAAGCCCATTAAAGCCCATAACAATTTCACACATTATTTCTCCCTCTCCATACTCAAAATTTCACTCATTCATTTTTACTGAATTTTCACCAATTCACCATTTCTTCTCACTGAACCCATTCCTTCTTCATTCCTCCTACGATTCAACCTGAACCCAATCTTCCTTGCTGAGCTCATCAAGCCAATTTGGTCATCATTGATCCAGCAAGCCACCAAAGCAGCCCCAGCCACTAGATGAGTCACCGAAGAAGCCTGGATCGCCGTCGATCCTTATCGACGATCAAGGAGACAGAGATGGCGTGGGGGGGACAGTGGTTTGTAGTCCGTTAGGTTGTTAGGACTTCAGTTAGGAGGTTAGAGGGTTGTTAAGTGGTTCTATTAAGGCAGTTAGTGGCTTGAAGGTGTGACCATGCCGGCGACAACCTCGATACTTGACCCGAAAGACCAAGTACACGAGGATCCACAAAATCACGGTAAAACAATTAAAACAGGAGTCACCACCTAGTCTTTTAATGGAAAGACGAGGAAAACCAGGAAAATACGAGAAAAATCAAGAAAGATGATGAAATGCAAGATGCATGTGTGATCCGTGCTTAATGGATAAGACTAAAGTGAATGCAGGCCAGAGAAAGGGTAAGGATTCTGATTACGCATGGGGAAGGGGTTAGGCACCCCCATGCGCCCGAGAAAACTTGATCTTTCTAGGTTTCCTACTGTCAATGGTCTGCTAGAGTGTATACTTGCTTATCCTATATGCTCGTGCATGGAATGATTGAAATCATGCCAAAATTAAAGCAAAGGAAAAGAAATCAAAGGAAAAAGTTAATCCGAGGGTCGAATGTAGGCATTGTTAATGCCGCTTTACAGTACGCCCTTGGGCGATGAGGAAAATCGTGAAAATCGTGAAATTCTCGGAAAGCATCTCGCAAAACAGCAGAAATTGGGGGATAAATTCGAGAAAATCAAAAAGGGGAAAATAATCCTTGTTTCGGGACCTTTTACTGTACGCCCTCAGGCGATGGAAAACCAAAGCAAGTGAAAACTACGGAAAACCAAGGAAAACCCGAAAAACGAGGAGAAAACAAAGCTCGAAACAAAGCTAGAAAAGCATGCACCAAGCAAGGAAGAAAAGACGGGAAAAAACCGTGCAAAAAGATGTGAAAAGTATGCGAAATGGAAGTGTGAGTGCAAATTCGAAAACTCCAGGGGGTTTTGTGCAAAAAGCCCAAATCCGAGGAAAACTGACATTCAGAAGCCCAAATCAGCGAGAATACATAGGAAAACACATCCATGCATGTATGAAGAATTCTAGAATCAAATGTGCATCCTTAGTCAAAATGAAGTTCTCTAGGGGCCAAAATGCAATTTACACACTAATGCATGCATGCAAATCAATTCAGCATAAAATCAGGGTAAAAGTGCAAGAAAAATGATTCAAAAGGATTCTAGAATGTTTCAGGGGCAAAACAGTCATTTTACACCTGAAAACAAGCAAATCAGAGTAGTTATGATAAAGCATAGGGGCTAAACTACAAAAAGCCCAGAAAACAAAGCATTCATGAAACATTCTGAAGAAAACAGGGGCCAAAATGTAATTTTAACTGAGAAATAAATCATTCAGAAGAGTTCCAGTAGAATATGAGGTTTAAAATGCAATTTACCCAAGAAAACAGGCTTCAGGAAAGTTTTTAAACATGTTCAAGGGTTTTTATGCAATTAAACCACAAAAATGTACACTCTGGGAAGTTTCTGAAAAGTACAGGGGTCTAGATGCATTTTCCACAGCAAAAATGAACTTCCAGAAAAGTTTCAAGAAAGTGCAAGGGTCTAGATGAAAAATTTACGGAAAAAAGAACTTCCAGAGAGTTTTTAGAAAAATTACAGGGTCTTTAATGCAATTTTCCTGGAGCAAAGCGCTTAAAAATGAACTGAGGGGTTTTTGTTAAAGTTTTAAACTCAGAAAACAATATTTTAAATGTTTAGGGTAAAAAATGTAATATTTTCAGTTAAAACTTTATTCGAAACATTTAAGAAAAAATTATTGCAGGACCTAGATGTAATAAAAGGACCCAAAAGTAATTCCAGAAGGACCTATTTGCAAGAAAAACATAAACTCCAGATTTATTCAAATAAAATGTTTTAAAATGTTTTTTAAATGAAAAAAGAAACGACGGTCGCTAGCGATGGAGCTCGCCGACGACGACCGCTGGAGCGAGGCAAACAAGGCCTCCCGTTGTCTGATCCAAGATCAGACTCCATAAGAAGCAAGAAAAATGGCATCCAGAGAGATCCAACGGATTGGATCAGAGGCACAACGGCTGGAGTGGGCCACCCACCCCTCTCACCGTCGGGGCTACGCCGACGACACATCTGCGGCGGCTGGAGGCGTTCGAGGCGACGGCGCTGCATTCTGTGGCTTCTAGAAGGTTGAGGAGGAGGAGCGGGAGGCTTCTGAGGGCATGGAAGCGAGTGAGACGCGCGCGGATGTTCCTTTCAATCTTCCTCACCGTCGACGCTGAAAACTCCGGTGAGCTAGCCTGCGGGGGCTATCCAGAGGTGGAGGAAGGTCCTGGTGGCTGCGGGATGATCGCGTAAGGCCAGAGGAAGGTCTCCGCAGGGCTGGATCACCGTGGCGAGTAGGCTCAGACAAAGGCCTTCTTCCCCGGCGACGGCAGTTGTGAAGCGTCCTCTCCGGCGATATCGTGTGAGGCTTCTGGAGCGACGGAGCTGCGATCCATGGGGCAGGCGAGCTTTAGGAAGACTAGAGGAGGAAGACAGGAGGCTCGGGGATCTAGGAAACCTCCTGGATTTCCCCCCCAACCTCTGTCGTCAAAGAACGGCGACGGTGGGGCACGGAGGAGCTTCGTTAGCCAAGGGATCACTCTGGATCCCTTGGAAACACTCCGGGAAGAGAAGAAGGGCCTAGAAATCTATAATTCAGACGATTAGAGTGATCAAGGATGTGTACCTGGTTGGAGACGTGTCGACGGAGCTCTGGGAACGACACTAGCTCTCTGCTCCTCTGCTTCACGCTCTCTGCTCTGAATTCTCTCCCTCTCATCATGCGAAAAGTCCTGGAATCGCTGGCTCTCTACTCCTCTCGCGGTGGGAAAAAAGTCTCTGCTCCTCTGCTTCGTTTATAAGCGAACGGAGAACGGCGACCCATCGTAACAGAACTCCCACTCCCTAACAGAATTAACAACCAACACTCCAACTTCCTAACTGAAGTCGTGATGAGCTAACAAACACCAACGGTTGTCCCCTCTGCGCTCCATCCTGTCCCCTGCTCGTCGACAGTGATCTACGGTGACCCAAGCTCCTCCAGCGACTGATCTGATGGCTGGCTACTGTGTGGCTTGCTAGATCAACAGGCTAAAGAGGGTAGGCTGCTGGATTGATGAATTCAACGAGCTCAGTAGCTGGTTCGTGGAGAAGGAAGGGATTCAATGAGGAAGGAGGAAGGAGAGTGAAATAATTTGATTATTTGGGTAGAGAACTTAGGTTAATGAAGGAAAAAGAAATAAATGTGATATTGGGTTTAAAACTTGATGAAGAGGGATAAATGAGTCTGATTTTGGAAGAAGTTCAAATATGAGAAGATGCGGGTTGAGCCATTGCGGGCCTCCATGGGCCTAATTGGGCTTAATGGGCCTATGTGGGCCTTCATGGGCCCAATTGGGTCTCCATGAATTAAATGGCCTTGGTTAAGTTAGAGCTCAGCCACCACATCCCCATCCTGCAAAATTACGAAATTGAGGTGTCTACAGAAGGTTTGGGTCGTCGGGTTTTCTTTAGCTATAAAAGGAGGGGCAGAGGCAGGTTTTTGGAAAAAACTTTTGGGATCCAGAAGAAAACTTTGGCGCGAGAGAGAAAGAGAGCTGAGAATGCTAAAGAGTTCCCGAGAGAAAGAGAGGATCGCGGAGAGGAAAGGAGGAGAATTCCAAGCGCTCCGGCGAGTTGCAGAGCTTCATTCAGGCCAGGCACGCCCCTTCTTATCCATTCTAGCTGCGTTCACAGCTCCCTAGGTTCCCCTCTCTCTTTCTGGAACAATTCCGAGCAATCCAAAGATTTTCTCTGGTTGGAGTTGCTTCCCAGAGCTCGTCGTTGCCATTTCTCGACGATGTAGGAGGGGGGAACGATCCAAGGCACGACCCTAGCCCCCGAGCTCCCTCTCGTCCTCCACTAGTCATCCTCAAGCTTCTCCGCTCCCTAGCGCGCCACTCCATCACCTACAGAGAGCTCCGCACGAACATCGCTGGATACGCTTCAGCACGCCGTTGCCGGAGAAGACGATCGGAACCAGAGAAGATGCCGCGCTTCCCGCATCTTCGAGCCACTCCGAGCCTTCAGAAACACTCCGTAACCTCCCACGAGCACACCGGACCGCTTGGAATCGCGCCACGAGCTCTGGATCACCGTAGCGACCAAGCTCGTCGGAGAGGATGCTGTCGACGACTGTTGGAGCATGCCTATGCTCCATCCTCCCTCATTTTGCTCCAGGAGAAGCGTGGAAGCTCTCTGATGCTCCATGATGCCCCCACGACTGCCAGATCGCCGCACTGCAGCCGCGAATGCCCTCTTCCGTCCTCGACGCCGTCGTCGGAGCTCCTTGATGGCGAGGTAGGTGGGAGGCTCACTCTCGCATGCCGGTGGAACCCTTGCATGGCTCTCCTCTTACTGGTTGCGTGGAAACACATGAGCAAATCCAATATGGTCACGGTGAAGATGGTGAATCCGGAGGAAGAGACTAGACCCGGAAATACCAAAGGAAGATAAAAAGGATAAGGAAAGGAGTCGCCACCTAGTCTTTTAATGGAAAGACGAGGAAAACAAAAAAAACAAGAAAACTGGGAAGCAAACAAGATGCGGAATGTAAGTGTGTGCTCCGTGCCTAATGGATAATGCACAAATGAATAAGGGCCAGAGAAAGGGTAAGGATTCTGGTTACGCATGGGGAAGGGGTTAAGCACCCCCATGCGGCCGAGAAAACTCGGTCATTCTAGGTTTCCCTATTGTCAATGGTCTATGGATGTATGCTTGCTTATTCTATATGCTCATACTAAATATGACTGAAAACATGCCAAATCAAAGTAAAGAAGTGAAACCAAGGGAAAAGTTAATCCAAGGGTCAAATGTAGGCATTGAGAATGTTGCTTTACTGTACGTCCTTGGGCAATGAGGAAAATCGTGAAATTCTCAGAAAGCGTCTCGCAAATCAGCGGAAATTCTAATAAATCCGAGAAAATCAAAAAGGAGAAAATAATCCTCATTTTGGGATAATGTCAGCTTTGTCATGTCTTTTACTATACGCCCTCGGGCGATGGAAAACCAAAACAAATCTAAAGGCGAAACCGAGAGAAATCCGGGAAACGACGAGAAAACCAAGCTCGGAACAAGCTAGAAAAGTGTGCGCAAAGTAAAGAAGGAAAGGCAAGAAAACTTGTGCGGAAAGATGTGAAAAAATGTGCAAAATGCATATGCGAGTGTAAATAGTGAGAATTCTAGGAGCCTTTGTGCAAAAATCCAAATTCTGATTAAAACTGATATTTTGAAACCCAAATCATCAAAAATACATAGAAAACACATTCTATGCAATTACGAAGAAATCTGGAGTCAAATGTGCAAATATGTGCAATCCTAGTCAAAATGAAGTTTCCTAGGGGTTAAAATGCAATTCTGCCACTAAAACATGCATTTAATGCGATTCAGCAGAAATTCAGAGTAAAATATGCAAGAAAAATGATTCAAGAAAATTTCAGAAAGTTTCAGGGGCAAGACAGTGATTTTATCTTAGAAAACAGGCATACAGAGTGAAATCTGTGAAGTGCAAGGGTTAAAATGCAAATTGCCCAGCAGAATTAAAATTCATTAAAAGAAATCCAGAGGGCTTTTGTTAAATTCTTAAACTTGGAAGACATTATTTTAAATGTTCAGGGGGCAAAATGCAATGTTTTCAGTGAAAACTTTATTCGAATGATTTATAAAAAATGAATGGAGGACCTATTTGTAATAAAAGGACTTATGTGTAATGAGAAAAGGATCTGAATGCAAAGAAAACATAGTTTCAGAACTTTAATCAAAATAAAATGTTTTAATTTGTTTTTTAAATGAAAAAAGAAACGACGATCGCCGACGACGGAGCTCCGCCGCCAACGACTGCCGAAGGGAGCATACAAAGCCTTCTCGTGGTTTGATCTGAGATCAGACCCCACGGGAAGCAAGAGGAAGGAGAGGGGAGAAGATCCATCAGAGTGGATTTGAGATCTATCTGTGGAAGAGGGCCTCCCACCTACCTCACCGTCGAGGAGCTTCGGCGACGGCGTCGGAGAAGAAGGATGGCTGTCGGGGCTGCGGCGCGGCAATGTGGTGGTAGTGGGGGCATCGTGGAGCGTCAGGGAGCTTCCACACTTCTCCTGGAGCAAAATGAGGGAGGATGGAGCAGAGGCGTGCTTCGACAGTCGTCGACGGCGTCCTCTCCGACGAGCGTGGCTGCGACGGTGATCCAGAGCTCGTGGCGTGATTCCAAGCGGTCCGATGTGCTCATGGGAGGTTGCAGAGTGTTTCTGGAGGCATAGAGGGGTTCGAAGCTGTGGGAGACGCACGCTCCTCCACTGGTGCCGTCGTCTTCTCCGACGACGGCATGCTGGAGTGTCTCCGGCGATCTTCATGCGGAGCTCTCTATAGGTGATGGAATGGCGCGCTAGGGAGTGAAGAAGCAGGAGGGAGGTTTAAGGAGGAGGATGGAAGGCTCGGGGGCCAGGGTCGTGCCCTGGATCGCTTACCCCACCTACATCACCGGGAAATGGCGACAGCGAGCTCCGGGAAGCAACTTCGACCAAAGAAAACCTTTGGATTGCTCGGAATTGTTCCAGAAAGAGAGAGGGGAACCTAGGGAGCTATGAACGTAGCTAGAATGGATCAGAAGGGGCGTACCTGGCCTGAATGAAGCTCTGCAACTCGCCAGAGCGCTTGGAATTCTCCCCCTCTCCTCTCCGCGATCCTCCCTTTCTCTCTGGTACTCTCAGCTCTCTTTCTCTCTCGTGCCAAAAGTCTTCGGATCCCAAAAGTTTTTTTAACTGAAAATATTGCATTTTTCTCCCCTGAACATTTAAAATAATGTTTTCCAGGCATTAAACTTTAGCAAAAGCCCTCAAGTTTTCTTTCAATGCATTTTAATTCAACATTTTTGCATAAAAGACCCTAAACTTTCCTCAAAGTTTTCTAGATGTACATTTTTCAGTGAAAAATGCATTTAAGCCCCTGTATTCTTTACTGAAACTTTCCAGAATGCACATTCCTTTGGTTTATTTGCATAAAAACCCTTGGATTTTATTGAAAACTTCTCTTATGCATGTTTTCTCTGGGAATTGCATTTAAATCCTCAGACTTTACTGAATTCTTCTGAGTGCTTTATTTCTCTGTGAATTACATTTTTTAACTCCTGATTTCTTCTGGAACTATTTTGAATGCATTGTTTTGCTGGGTAAATTGCATTTTAGCCCCTATACTTCAGGATTTACTCTGAATGCCTGTTTTCAAGGGTAAAATGACTTTTTTGCCCCTGAAACTTTCTGAAACTTTCCTGAATCATTTTTCTTGCATATTTTACCCTGAATTTCCATAGGATGGGGATGTGGTGGCTGAGCTCTGACCTAACCAAGGCCCATTTAATTCATGAAGCCCAATTGGGCCCATGAAGTCCCACAAGGCCCACATGGGTCATTAAGTCCGAATTAAGCCCAAAGTGCATAAAGATCAACAATTCAGTTTTTTCCTTCAACCCAACATTTCATTCATCCTTACCATATACATTAAAATCGTTTTTCTTAATTTAATCAAACTCTGCCAAAATCATATAGCCATCTTCACTGAATTCATTTTCCTTCACCAGATTCCACATGAAATCAGCCTGAACCCACCTCCTTACTGAGCTTATCATCTCACCGTCGATCCAGCCAGCAAATCAGAGCATCTCCAGCCAATGGATGGGTCGCCGGAGAGGCCAGGATTGTCGTCCATCTCTGTCGGCGAGCAAGGGAGCAGACCGGAGCGCGTGGGGGACAGTCGTTTGCTATCTGCTGATATGTCATAACGGCGGTCGGAGTTGGTTATCCCTTCTGTTGTGTGTCGCGCGCCTGGCCAGAGAATTTTGTTGGGTTTCGACTGCTTATAAAAGGAGAAGAGAACTAGAAGTTCAGGAGGCCACACAGAGGACACACCTTGAGAGCACACGAGAGTTGAGAATTGAGAGAGGAGAGGACACACAGACCACACACACCTTGAGAGCACACAAGAGAACTGAGAATTGAGAGCGAGAAGGAGAGGAGCAGAGCCAGAGCCATCGCGGAAAGGAGCAACAACCACTTCCAGAACTCCAGCGAGGTTTCTCCAGTCAGGTACCCCCTATGATCCCTCCTAATTATCTGATTTTTGATCCTCCAGACCTTCCTCTCTCTTTCTGGAGTGTCTCCAAGGGATCCAGAGTGATCCCTTGGCCTACGGCGCTCTGTCGTGCCCCGCTGTCGCCATACTCCGGCGACTGAGGTGGGGGGGGGGGCAATCCAGGAAGTCTCCTGGACCCCCGAGCCCTCTCTCCTCCTCCTCTAGACACTCTAGTGTTCCTCAGACCTTCGCATTGCCGTTCCGCCACTTCCAGAAGCCCGCACCACGCTCGCCGGAGAACGCACCCATCCAACTGTCGTTGGAGAAGACGATCGTTCCGGCGGAAGACCGCGAGCCACCTACTGCTCTGCGCCCCTCCGACGTTCCAGGAACCTTCCGCCATGTCTCGCAAGCACCCCGGAGCCCTCGGGATCGCGCCTTGGCCACTGTAGCCTCCCAGCAATGCTGCTCTCCAGAGGGAGCCACGACGGCGACGGCCAAGCCACCACCTCGCTCCGCCAGCCTCCACGCCGCTCTGGAAGAAGCCACGAGGCATCCTGCAGCCACCAGGAGCCCTGGACCGCCGCTCTTCCGCCTCCATAGGTCTCCTCCTTCCTTGGTGCCGTCGTCAGAGTCCCGCGACGGCGGAGGGGGTGGGGAGGCCTCTCCCGCTGTCCGATCGCTCATCAGCTCTGGCGGATCTCCCTCCTTCTTCCCCTCCTTGCTTCCGGTGGGGTCTGATTCTAAGATCAGACCACTGGAGGCCCCCTCTGGCCACCTCTGACGGCCGTCGGTGGCGGAGCTCCGTCGCCGGCGTTGTCGTTGTTTTTTCTTATTTCTTTTAAAACTTTAAAAAAAGCTTTTTTAAATAAAATCCGGAGTTTATGTTTTTCTTGCAAATAGGTCCTTCTCGAATTACCTTTTGGTCCTTTTATTACATTTACGTCCTTCCATCATTTTTCTAAAATGTTTCGAATAAAGTTTTAACAGAAAATATTACATGTTTTACCCTAAACATTTAAAGTAATGTTTTCTGAGTTTAAAACTTTAACAAAAGCCCTCTAGAGTTTATGAATGTATTTTTTTTCAGACAAATTGCATAGAGGACCCTGGATTTCCTTGGATTGTTTCTAACAGTTCATTTTCTTTGTGAAACTTGCATTGAAGCCCTTGTATTCTTTTAAATGTTTTAGAATGCTCATTTTTGATGGTTTATTTACATTTAAGCGCCGCATTCTTCGGAAATCATTCAGGATGTTGTTTTTGCTGGTTAAATTGCACTTTAGCCCTCTGTCTTTACTGAATTCTTCTGGATGCTTTTTTCTGCTAGGCATTTTGTAGTTTAGCTCCTGTACTTCATTGATTTTACTCTGATTGCCTGTTTTCAGGGGTAAAATGACCATTTTGCCCCTAAAACATCCTGGATCATTTTTTGAGACTTTTTCCTTGCATTTTTACCCGGATTTTATGTAGAATTGTTTTAAATGCATGTTTAGGTGGTAAAATTGCATTCTAACCCCTAGAGAACTTCATTTTGACTAGGGATTCACATTTAGCCATAGATTTCTTCACAATTGCATAGAATGTGTTTTCCTATGTATTTTTGATGATTTGGGCTTCTGAACGTCAATTTTCCTCGAAATTTTGGCTTCTTGCACAAAACCCCCTGCATTTTTCATATTTGCACTCACACTTGCATTTTGCATGGCCTTTCACATCTTTTTGCACGGATTTTCTCGTCTTTTCTTCCTGGTTTTGTGTATGTTTTCCTAGCTTGATTCTGGCTTGGTCTTCTCCCCGTTTTCCTGATTTTCCTCGGTTTCCGTGGTTTGGACTTGTTTTGGCTTTCCATCGCCCGAGGGCGTACAGTAAAAGGCTTGTCAAAGCCGACATTGTTTCGAAATGAGGATTATTTTTCCCTTTTTGATTTTCTCAGATTTATCCCAATTTCCGCTGTTTTACGAGATGCTTTCCGAGAATTTCACGATTTTCCTCATCGCCTAAGGGCGTACAGTAAAGCGACATTAATAATGCCTACATTTGACCCTCAGATTAAATTTTTTCCCTTGATTCCTTTTCTTTGCTTCGATTTGGCATGTTTTTTAGTCATCTTCGTGCATGAGCATATAGACTAAGCAAGCATACATTTAGCAGACCATTGACAGTAGGAAACCTAGAAAAATCGAGTTTTCTCGGGCGCATGGGGGTGCCTAACCCCTTCCCCATGCGTAACCAAAATCCTTACCCTTTCTCTGGCCCGCATTCATCTTGCATTATCCATTAGGCACGGATCACACATGCATTCTGCATTTTGTTTTGTTTCTTGATTTTCTT
>JAMKQA010024426.1:0-23114 GCA_024699735.1 Posidonia australis
TGCATTTGCATTTGCATATAGAGCGATGATGATAAATCACTCAGAATGATACAACTTTGATTATGCTTATGCAATATCATTGCATTATACACTTGACCTGGGATAAAAGAGTGATATTTCTGAGCATAGGACACACCCCGCACATCATGCACCTATTAGCATAAGGCACTAAGCATGGCATGGCATATCAACCTCGGGTGTATAGCAAGAGGCTGAAAAGCCAACATTTCATTGGAGAAATCATAGAAGACCGATTCTATCGGGTGTACGAGGGTGCATAACACCTTCCTCGTACGTAACAGGGATCCTTACCCACATCTTTCTGTTTTTTGCAGACCTGTCCTTATTGTTTTGCATGATTTTTCATGTATATGGTTCTCCTTGTCTTCCATAATAGACCAGGTGGCGACTCCTGCATTTCTGCATTTTGTTTTGTTTTTTGACGTGATTTTGCCGACCGTTTCGCATCATTTTACGATCCTCCTTGCCGGCATGGTTACGGCGGGATTCCGCCATAACTAGTACAGACGATTATAAAGACTTCTTTTGTCCAGGCCTAGGCAACAAAATGGAATTCTCGACTTTTATCTGGGTGATACCCAACACCAAGTCGACAGGGTGAAGAAAGTCGCAATCTGAACTAGTTAAGCACATGTTGTCGCAATAGTGATTTCTACTCCATATCAACCATTAGCAACCAAACAAGCTGGCCAAAAGTATTCCGAAGAATTTTATTATAGCATTCAATGAAGTGATTACATGCATTTCAACTTGCAATGAACCAGTAGCATAACGTGAATATCAAGAGTCTGCATCATCCCTAGAACTCTTCAAGCCTGGAGCTTTGGTAAAAAGTGTATGGCTCGAAGCAACACTGCAGATCGGCTAGGTTTCTTCAACGTCAACTTCATAATCTATTGTGCAACCTTTCCCCTCTATGACTGTGTGATCCTTCGATCATATGGAGGCACTAAGCAGGCGAGATAGCTCCTTAGCCATAGCATAGGAGCTCGAAGGGTACTCTTAGAACAGAGCTAGCATTAGCCCCTAAATAAAGGAATTTTGTTGATAACCAAATTGCCACATCATGCGGACTGGGTGATACTCGACTCCACCAGTCAGCCCTGGTAGGATGATAAGTTGTATATCCTCTGTATTGAAGAAAGCCTCAAAGTTATGAGTGGCCGAAGGAATGATGAGCTAGATGACTTTGTCCTCTGTCAATCATTCCAACCACTCGTACTCCTAGTGAACCGAGGTGAGCGTGCAAGCATGGCAACTTTGACTGTAGGATTTGAAGGCCGACCGTTGCAAGCGTAAGACTTCTACACCTAGATGAGTGGCCAACCACACCTCTACGAAAGCTCCACAGCCATAAAAGTGCCGATAGTGTCACAGTGACCGGTCTAAAGCCCAGTAAGTTTCTACCAAGATAACTGGGGCCAAGTCTATCCAACGGGTGACCACTGCCAAAGCAACCTTAGCAACCTCAATGTTCACGACCATCTGACCATGGTTGAAAACCAACTCTCCAAAGAAGCGGACAACAAATCCTTTCAACCAAAGCTCATCGCCCAAGGAGGTGTGCATTCAAGCCACCTTGTCAATGTAAGCCAGTTGTTGCATGGGAGAATGTCCGTCTGAATAGATAAGTTGACGATCACAATCATCGATTGACAGGCAAGTCAGTTCACTCAAGACTGAGGATTATCTATCACACCGCATAAACACGATAGGTCCCAATAAATTCTACAGACAACACACTCTATGGACCTCCTCCAAATTAGGAGTTAGTTCGACTCTCTCAAAGCGAAACACATGATGCCATGGCTTCCAAAATCGAGCAGCTACACACAAGAAGTATCGAGAAACCTCCACCTTTGCGATATCCAAAACCTTTGAGGAGATACCCCATGTCCGTAGCTTATTGTGATCACTTTCTGTTAATTGCGCGATCCATGCTTGGATAACATTTGAGTAGTGCGTAGGTATGACCATCATGTGGAAACCCATGATTAATAGGGTGTTTCAGCTTCTCCTGACTCAAGCCATACCAGAAAGGGGAAACGATCTCCTACACAACATGCTCAAAAGACTGGTTTAGAGATATGCTTCAACTTTGTTCCATTCAACAACATATTGTAAAGTCTAATATAGATAGATAAAAGGTGCAACACAAATGGTGCTGAAAACCAGAGAGACTAACCCAAAGCTGAACATTACAATAGACTAAATAGCGAGCTATTAAATAGAATCATCTTGTGCATAGACTTGGCAAGAGATCCTAGTTACCAATCGATCTTGACTAGGTGCCAAAATAATGAGATACAGCCATCAAACCCTGATGATCAGGATTGTTTAATGACTGAGCCCTCATATGGCGCTTAAGAAGCCAAATGAGGTAGTCGGAATGCCCCCCAAGTTGATTACAGGGATCCTCAATGGGTAGAGTAGCTAACATGCCTCAATCGAGTGCTGGCTCTGTGTGTCTAAGCATAGGATAGCTAACATGCTCTTGGTTTGACAAGAATGACCTTAACCAATAAGAGCAACTTGCATGCCTAAGGATGATGTTTATGAGAAGAATGCATGCATGCTGAATGATTTGTGGGATTTTATTAGCGTCTTTAGCAAAGGAATGCCTATTTCCATGTATATAAGGGAATGGTAGCCCCAATCCCCATGAGACTCTACCCATGCCCCTAGTTTTTAGGTGGCTCTCTAGAAATGCAATATTGTGTCCTGGGATCCAATCCAAACCCCACTGGACTATACCCTTGCTTTTTATTTTATTTTCTTTGTTCTTTCTCCCTCATAAGCATGTGGGTTCACCCTATCCCTGGCTTAGAGGTACCTAGTCTGTGGTGGGGAGCTGTTGCTATTTAAAGGGTTGGCTAGGCCCTTTTTGGAACATGCTTTCCAGGTATTCACTCCGACTCCTTCCCAAGATAAGTTGTAGGGAAAGTGCTACCCATCATGCCTCTCTCTTTAGGACTGACTTCTATCTATGACTTCTGTCTTCTAATTCTTTTATGCCCTTCCACAGATGTATTTTTTATTTTATTTCTCACTCCTAACATTTTATCTCCCTCTACGAGGTGTAAGGTCCTTGAGTGGCTTGGATACTTCACCCAATTCATGATGAATGGTGCTCCCTCACCCCCTAGGTTACCTTAATAGTATCTACCTAAAGAGGTGCTACACATTCCCAATAATGGCAAGCCTATTCCACTTATCATCATTGGGCTAAGATCAATGCATGTGATGATGATGACGATCATCTACCTATATATGCATTTGCTGAATGGGAGTTAATATGTGCTGAAATGCAAGGTTACTTGGATGGAAAAAAACATTGATAAAATGAATTTATGTATGCATGGAGAAAGATGATAGTCTCGCAGAATGTGGACACACTGTTTATGATCACTGATAGTACTTCTTTAGGTAGCATGAATTAACTGGCTCCGACTGTTCGACGCGGTCCATGTCCTCCAAGGTTACGACTCCTCTAGAGAAGACTTGTTTCACTACGAATGGTCCATGCTAGTTGGGTCTGAACTTGCCACGACCATCAGGGAGATGTATAGCTCACAAGACCAAGTCCCCTGGCAAGAAACTTCTAGGTCAGACCTTCTTCTGATAGGCTTTGGCCATGCATTTCTGATAGCATTGTGCATGATGCATAGCTTGCAATCGATGCTCATCTATCAAGTTTAGTTGAACGAAATGGTCCTCAATCAACTCTACCTCTTCCAACTCTGCTTTTTTCAGGACTTTGAGCAATGGTATCTCCACTTCTATAGGTAGGACTGCTTCCATACCATACATTAGTAAATATGGAGTTGCTTTAGTTGAAGTCCAAATTGATGTTCTACAAGCCCATAAAGCGTATGGGAGCTTGGCATGCCAGTCCTTATGTGTTTCCGTCATCTTTTTAAGAATCTTGGTTAGATTCTTATTGGCAAATTCCATAGCCTCGTTCATGTGAGGACGGTACATGGAGGACCTGTGATGTCTGATATGGAATTCTTGTAGGAAATCCTCGATCCTTTTTTCTATAAAATTTGTCCCATTATCAAAGATGTTTGAATGCAGGACCCCGTATCGGGTAATGATATTGTTCCTGATGAACTTTTCAGTCACAGAGGTGGTCACTATCTTGCAAGAAGCAACCTCCACCCATTTAGTAAAGTAATTGTAACGCCTGGATCCCAGGTATGTTACCTAAATCGTAGTATCATAAGCAAAAGTACACTAACTACTGTAAAATTAAATAACTGTAACTAAGGCTCACCTCCAAAAAACAATGTGCGGCTAGAAGCTCTAACACCGGCACTTGAACTCGACTACACCCAAACTGCACTTGAAAATCAAACAAGCACGCGTGAGTGACATCTAAGTCACCCAGTATGCACCCCAAACACACAAAACCACAAAGTTTCTGTAAAACCATTAAAACTCTGTTTTTTAATTTTCATGGTTTGGTTTTCTTTTGAAAATCCACTTTTCCTTTTAAGACATCATTCCCTTTTTCGTTTTGTTTGAAATAACTTGGGAATTTGAACCCAAATCCAAACTCTTTTCAAAACCCATCTTTCTTTTCTTTTCAAAACGTTTGGAAATTTATTCCAAATCATATTCTCTTTCAGAAAAACACATTTGCATTTTCTTTTGAAAACATTTGGAAATCATTTTCCAGAACATGCCGGTTTTAATACTTAGGGATTTCTTCCCAAGCCAAAACACATATTTCTGACCAGATCCAGCCTAAAACACAATGCTTCTCAGCTCAAAACGAAAGTCAAACATATTGATTGGTACCTGGTTAAAACACAATTCTTATTTTATTCTAGGATTTTAGGACCATTCATAAGTCCAATCCCAGACAAACCACATTTCTTTTCATTTCTTAAAATCACATTCTTTTGTTATTCATTTCCACTTTTCTTTATAGATGTTACCTTAATCAAGGGTAACTAGGCACACAAGCAGTAGGCGAGGACATCATTTCCCCTACCTCCCTGCACTGCCGTGGTGAAATTCCCCATGCGGGATGCCACCGCCCTGGCCAACCTGCCTCAATTTCTTTTATTTATGCACTTGGATGCATCTTTGTTTGATGCCCCATCGGTGACCTAAACAACTAAGTTAATAACCTAGGCTCAGCCTACATTGTCGATGACCCGAACAACTAGGTTTAATAACCTAGGCTCAGCCTACACCGTCACGAGCTCGGTGACCCGAACAACTAGGTTCAACGTCCCAGGCTCAGCCTACACCATCTCAAGCTCGACAACCACAGTCATATCTGGAACTGGTTTCATTAGAGTCTCATACTCCCACTACGTTGTCGACACTAACCCCTGTGGTTCCTTAACACATTATTAGTGTTTCATTTTCAAAACTCTTTAAGCTTTACTTTTTAAAACCATTTCCATTTCCATTCTTTTTCAATGCAGGAATCTATTTCCATGCAATACTTGACCCTCCACTGGGGTCCCATCTTAATTCACAAAAAACCATGTGTTTTAAAATCATGATTGGGTCTCATGCCCAAAACCACACACAATCAACCATTTTATTCTTTTGTAGGGTCTAAAACCCAATACCATGCAAAATTCACTAATTTGGGTTCCACATTCCTCCATGTCATTTACATGGGGAAAACATCATTAACACATGCTTATTGTCCATTTAAAACCCTTTTCTTTTCATTTTATAATCTCATTTATATATATCAAAACCAGGGCAAAATCGACAGACCAAATTTTAGGTTTAGTATACCGAAAATCCCTGGTTCAGTATACCAAACTTTTTGGTATACCAAAAATCCTTGATTTGGTCAACTGGATGATTTCATGCTATCAAAACTAGCTATCTTGGCTTAATCTGTCAGAGATTCGGTATGTCGTATTCAGTTTGGCATGCTGAATCGTCGGAAACTAGGGCACCTCCCCTATTTCAAGTCTTGAATATGTCGAAATTGGGAGCCTTCGACGGACCCTCAAAACACACATCATAAAATATGAGTAAATCATGGGGTGTAGACACTTGAGTCTACTTCAAAACCCCTCAAACCATTCATCAATCCATTAACCATACATCAAGATATAAATTCTCAAAGAGAACATGCTCGGAGTTAAACCTTAAAACACTTTTGGCATTTTCTCCCAAAAACCCAAGAGATTCATACAACCTAGCATGATCTCTACACATTCATGTCATTTATCACATTTCCATCATTCTTACTATTTTTCTGTGATTTTACATGTGTTTTACACCGATTTCATGCATTTTTCTCACTTGCTCAAACCACAAAAGAAATGAGGAGAGGTAGGGGCCTTGTACCTAGCTCAGCCTTCCAGCGACCCTCCCGCACTCTGGTGAGCCTCATCGAACCCTAGCGAAGCTCCTCCACCAGTGAACCACCACCTCCTACATGCGCACTGCTCCACCTCTCCTTTGGCTCCACAACTCACCCCTTTATCCTTTCCTCCTTCACTCGGCGCCACCTTCATCCATCAGCCTCCTTCCCTCAACATCTCCCTCTCCTCCTCGCATCGCACTGGCTGCCCATCTCGTTGGAAGAGACTAGGTGACTCAAGCAGGTGTTGCTGGTGGCACAAGTCGGGGGAGTGGGGAAGAAAGGGTAAGAAGAGGATGAATCCCTGTGGGGGAGAGAGAAAGAGAGAAAGGAAAAGAAGGAGAGAAAAAACGAAAAGACAGGCGCACAAATCGAGGTGAATGTGCATCCTCAAATTTAACTCCGTATTGGTCCCAAATCACAAGCAAGTGCATAGAAAGCCAACCACAAGCTCACACATCCAAGAAACAACAGATTATCCATTGATAAACCATTTTTACAATATTACAATTAATTACATGGTTTACAATTAAAAATGGATAATCATGCCTAGATGTCACAGTAATCAATAGCTACCAAGATGTACTGATGTCCATTAGAAGCTACTGGGTGGATAGCTCCGATAATATCTATTTCCCATGTTGAGAAATGTCAGGGTGACGACATGTTATGGAGCTACTATGGGGGTGTTTGAATGAAGTTGCCATGGACTTGACAATTGTGACATCTTCGCACAAACTGACAACAGTCCATCTCCATGGTTGACAAAAAATAACCATGTAACATTATATTCTTGACTAATAATACCACATTCATGTGTGGTTCACATGTCCTAGCATGCACTTGCAACATTACTGCATCAACCCCCTTTTTATCAAAACAACGTAGAAGCATCTCATTGTAAAAACTCTTGTACAAGCGACCTGCTCCAAGCACATATTTTGAAGCCAGTTGGACCATAGTCTTTCTATCTGCCACTGATGCATCTGGATGGTGACTCCCGGTTTCCAAGTAGACTTTGATGTCATGATACCATGGGAGCTCTACTGTGGAGTTTGTTTCTTCTAAGCTCATGTAGTGTGATGGATGGTCTATGCAAGTTACCGACACTTTCACCATGTCATCCTCTCGTATAGACAACTAGGATGCGAGAGTGTCTAGCGCATCTACGTAGGAATTCTTAGCCCTGTTTATAAAGGAAAAATGTATTTCCTCAAACTCGGCCATTAGTCATAGGGGATGGTTATGGTATGGCACCAGTTTTAAGTCCTTTGTTCTCCAATTACCATTAACCTATGAGATGACCAACATGGCGTCGTCGTGCACATGTAGTTTCCACGCACCCTATTCTAATGTAGCCCACAAGCCAAGAATACATGTCTCATACTCTGCCACATTATTGATGCACACAAAGGTTAGCTTTGGAGCAAGTGGGATCATCCGACTTTGCGGGGTCTCTGGTACTACAACGATGCCCATGCCTCTCCTGTTAACTGCGCCATCAAAGTAGAGATGCCACCACTCTTTGTCTCGAGGGTCTTTTGGTTCATCCTCTTCCATGGCAAATAGTATATCCTTACTAGGGAACTGAGTCAGTAGGGGTTGAAACTCTAACAAGGGTAAATCTGCTAAGTGATCTACCATGGCCTGCTATTTCATAGATTTCGGAGTGACAAAAGTGATATCAAAATGAGATAAAAGCACTTGCCACATGACGCATCTACCCACCAGTGCAGGTTTCTGGAATAGATATTTCATAGGATTATGTTGGCACAGCAATGGAACTGGATATGCCATCATGTAATGCCTCAGGCGTTGTGTGGCCCAGACGAGGGATAAGTAGACTTTTCTGATTGCGGTGTACTTAACTTCACAATCATTGAACTTTTTACTCAAATAATAAATGGCCCTCTCCTTGCGGCCTGTTTCATCAAGCTAACCCAAGACTGCGCCTATTGAATGTTGTGTTAATGACAAATAGAGCAACAGAGGACGCTTTGGTGTCAGTGGAACTAAGACTAGTGGACTTACCAATAGCTTCTTGATTTTGTCAAAAGTTTCTTGGCACTCTTCACTCCAATAGATTTGTGCGTTCTTCCTCAAGAGCATGAAAATCGACTCACAAATTGGTGTCAATTGGGCAATGAACCGGCTGATATACTGCAACTGTCCCAGCAACCCTCAGACTTCTTTTTCTATTGTAGGAGGAGGAATCTTGATGATGTCTTTAGCCTTGTTCAAATCTACCTCATTTCCTCATTGGCTGATGATATAACCCAGTAGCTTGCCTGAAGACACACCAAATACACACTTGTTGCGGTTCAGCCGCAGCTTATATTTTCGCAAGCGGTTGAACAACTTCCTTAAACAAGCAATGTGTTCTTCAGGCTCCTTTGACTTGGCTATCATATCATCCACATAAACCTCGATGTCCTGGTGCATGAGATCATGGTACAATACTATCATTGCCCTTTGATATGTGGCCTCAGCATTCTTGAGCCCAAATGGCATAACTCTGTAACAGAACACACCCCATGGGGTGATCAAGGACGTTTTCTCCATATCCTCTTTTGCCATTATAATTTGATTATAACCTAAGAATCCATCCATGAATGACAACATTTTGTGTCCTGCAGTATTATCTACCAATACATTAATGTGCAGGAGTGGAAAATCATCCTTTGGGCTTGCTTTGTTTAAGTCTCTATAACCAATGCACATTCGAACTCGACCATCTTTCCTGGGCACCGAAACTACAATTTCTAACCACTCTGGTAATGGACAACTTTTAGAAAATTGACCTTGTGTTGCTTAATTATTTCCTCTTTCAATTTCAACAGCCACTGCGGTCGCCATCTACGCAATTTTTGTTTAACGGGCATGACATTAGGCTTAAGTGGTAATGTGTGCACCACTACCTCAACATCTAGCCCAACCATATCATCATAACTTCAGGCAAAGACATCTGCATATTCTCGGAGGAGCTCAATAAGCTCTGCTCAGGCCTGTGCTATGAGTCTGGTGATTATTCGTACTTCCTTAACATCTTCAGTGGTGCCAATGTTTACCGACTCAGATTCCTCTTTTACATGCAAGTTCGGGCCTTATGGACCATCATCACAAGGCTGGAAATCTGATGTGTCATGACTTTCTTCCTCTATTTCTGTATCATCATCCTCTCCATATGTAATAAGTTCGGGAAGGACTTCCTACTAGAATGATGGATCCGTGTCTGCAAAGGTATACATTTTCTCAACATTCTGCCATTGATGATGCTTTAGAATGGTTACTGTAACTCAAGTCTTCTTGTATGTACCTCTGACGAACTCAGATTTTACCATTTCCGAACTTGTAGATGTACCTGGCTGTTTCACTTGCTTCATAGCCTTATTATGCGGGTAATTGTCAATGTGAGTGATCTGGCTGACTAATGTGAGTGTCGCCGCCTGCATTCCCACTTATAATACCACCTAGACCGGCCTCCTGGCTAATAGGAGATAAACTCCTCTGGTCTAGCATTTAGTGATCTATCCTCTTTTAGGCCATAATAGTAGACTGACCTTGTGAAATTGTCTGTTATGCAATGTATTTTATCATTACTACCTTTCCCTTTCTGTGCCTGAGTTCACTCTGTGTGTCTTCCGCTAGTGCCGCCAATTGCTACTGGAACAGGACTTCCAAATCACTGAGCATTCTGTCAACTTGTGCTACTACAACATCCCCCTCATCTTCATCAGAAGCAAAATCCACATAGTAGGCACTAGTAGTTCATGGTACTTCTGATAATGATTTCAGCTGTCCTGACTGTAACCCTATCAAAGTTGACTGATCTACTGATGATGTTGTGGCTAAGGCTGCTCCTATTGAAATCGAGATTGCAACCAGACCAGTAGGAAGAGCTTTGGCTTACTATGGAGGCAACAATGCCAGCATAGTTGTCCTCGGTGGAATGGACGATGTCAAATCTGTTATACAATCCACGACCTCTTCCTTAGAGTAGTAGTCCTCAACACATATCCACTCTGATCTGCTGATTGATTTACTCCATTCAGACTCTACAAGAACAAGATTCTGATTGGGATCCAGCAATCCTACACTAACAAAGTTATATAAACCCCATGTAATATTGTGCTTTTGGAACTTACGACGTCTCGAGAATCCATCCTACGGTTTCCACTCATATCCCAGTCCTTCGAAATCTTGTCTTTTCTCTATGGCAATTGGTTCGGTGATTCGTTGGCCATTCCTCTCGAGAAGTGCTCCTTTCTCGTACCCCCACCTCTGACACAGATTCTTGACCACCAAGAAAGGATTGCCAAAAGTGGTCAAATGGCTAGCATGCTCGAGAATCAGAATGAAATTGACTGACTCAAAGCGGTGACATGGTATAGTACATCAGAAGGCTTGGGGTCAAAATGAACGGTTTGAAGAGATACCAACGAGACTACCTCAACCTTCTCCATTTCAAGATTTTCCGCCATTACAACAACGATGTCATTGTTCCAGGAGAACTTAATCATTCGGTGAATAGTTGAGGGAATAACCTGATGCTTGTGGAGCCGAGGGTGCCCAAGCTGGAGTTTGAAGGATGGTTCGAGGTCAACAACATAAAACTCAACCTCGAATTGGGTAGACCAATGATTAGAGAAATGATTAAAATCCCTAGAGCATCATGGTGCATGTTGTCAAATGCTATCATTCCTTTCACGGTTGGGGTAATGTCCATGAATTTAAATCCAACCAGATTTGCAGTTCGCAAAGGGCAGACATTTAAACTAGCACCATTATCTAACAAAGTAAGAGGAATGAGGAAATTCTGGTATTGCACTATGATGAACAGGGGTTGGTTGTATTGTGGTAGCTCTGAGCTAGAGAAGAAGATCACCTATGGCGCGGCTATCATCCCTACCATGCTTTCTAATGTCGATGGTTGTATTGTTGGGGAAACATGGGCGGCCTAGAAAACCTGGAGAAATGCCTCCCAGTGTTCTACCAATGTATGAATTAGGTCCCAAATGGAAATATCTGCTTTAACTTTCTTTAATTGGGCCGTGATGTCAGCTACAAGTGAATCCACCATGGCAGTGGTGGGGTTAATTCTTGGGATTGCCTCTTCAGGGATGTGATTGGGAATCTAGCTCTTTGGTTGGGAAGACGAAGTTGTGGGCTGACTAGGCTTACTTGCCAAGACTGAGGCCTTGTACACCCGTCCTGACAACGTTACTTTAGCACACATTTTTGTGGCGTAACTATAAGGCATATAGTGAGTATCATATGTCAAGTTAATGACTACTGGAGCACGAGCCTTCAATTCCACTAGTACCAGAGTTGGTGATGTGGGTATTGGCATTTGGTGGATCAGGTCATGTTTTGGTTTGGCTAGCAAACTGATTGTTGATGAAGTTGATTGCATGGTAGGTTTTGCAACCGTACGTCTTGGTCAGGCAGTTAACTGGATCATATTAATTGTAGAACTGGAAGCTTCAATAAAAGATTGGCTGAGCTTATAAGAAAAATTATCTGAGATGTCATGAATGAGGAGGGAAGGGTCAAACTATGAAGGTGCAGTCTCATCAGAGGAAAGGAAATGAACTCTTGAATTTCCAAGTGCATGCTCAGGCAAGGGTCAATTGACTATATTGCTATGTGTTGATGTAGAGGAATGGGGTGTCGGTGCAGCAGGCGTAGACTCTACCTCCTTTGTGTTGATAATGATGACCTTTTGGTCAATCAAGTCCTGAATTGCACCTCGAAGTGTAAAATAGTTATCCATAGAGTGCCCCATGGTTCTATGGTAACTGCATTATAAATCGGCTTTAAACTACCACGGAAGTGGGTTCGGTGGTAGGTGATTATCCAGAAGCCTTAAGAGTGACACAACTTTAGGAAACATGACACTGAGTGACTCAACCAGAGGAGTTAATCCCTCTCGTGGTGTAGTCATGGAACTAGGTTGTGTCCATGCCTTGCCGGCACAGGTTGGTAGACTTGCTCAGCGGTGGTGGTGATTCATAATGTGTGTGGTGCCCTAGTTGCAGGATTGTAGACTACCGGAGTCTATGCTGGCAAGCTCACCACATTGACCGACATAACGGGAGCTCCAACATATGCTACAACATTCTTGGCAGTATCCTTCTTTCATGCATATCTGGTGTTGGATCCATTGTTGCTGCCATTGTTGTTGTTGGTTGCTCCAGAAGCCATGGTTTGCTTAGCGAAGCTGCTAATGCAGGAAAACCTCCACTATGGAGTGAGCTCTCGACACATGTGCCAGCTTTGATCAGGGATGCAAAAATGGAAATGGGATGAATGCTCAGCAGGGTCCCTGTGGCTGGCTGCACTCCTCAGATTATTATCTCGATAGATTCTTCATTAGAAGGTCTATCGCAAACATCTGAAGCGATGGCTCGCCAGTGTCCGACGTACTCCCCAAACGGCTCGTGGGGCTTCTGCCTTGTCGCGACTAGGTCCTCGTGTTTGGGACCATGTTGATATTGAATGAATATTGCTCCAAAAAAGCCTGGCTGAGGTCATTCTAGGTCCTATAAGGCTTTTCTGGAAAAGGCGAATAAGCAGTCTCTCGTCAACCTGCAACTGAGCAAGATCATTGCAATACACCCTAATATGCAAGATTGGGCAGCCATTCCCATTGTACTTTTCAAGCTCCGGGATGTGAAAATTTGGAGGGAGTACAACCTTTGGAAAGTAGCAGAGGTCCTGGAAGGTGTAAGACTAGCGATCCCCACCCTACACTTGTCGTAATGCTCTCTCCATGTCATTCATCCTAGTGAGAAGTGCATCTGGAGTTGCTGCTGACATTGATTGTGCAGTTGGGTTGGGTCCCGCGTATGCTGTATCTATGGCACCCATGTTCTCCTCCGATTCTATCATATTGCCACCTAGTGTCGCGTTGTGATGACCAGTATACCCTTGCATGTGTGTTGTTTGTGGTGGAATAAATGCTGAGGCCTATATCTGATGCAAGGGTGTAGGAATGATAGTATGTTGTGTTGGGCATGGTGTTGCGTGTGGGAGCAACAACTGCTGAACCTATATGGCCGGGGTTCATAGGCCGTTGTACTCCCACAAGCCCAAAAGGCTGACCTCTAGCAGATGGAGTAATATGTTGTGGGTAGAGTGATGATACTAATGGCAGAGAAGTGGCGCCTATCGTCAAGACAGCGAAAAGCTGTGGCAGCGACTGCAGTGGTGGTGTGACTGGTGCAGCATGAAACGCTTGAGTAGGAGGAGATGGATCTTCAGAAATAGGACAAATAGGTGTAGTCAAAGTAGGATCCAAAGAAAAGGCCATGCTTTGCAGCCTCTACGCGAGTGCTAGAAGCTGTTGAGACTACACAGTAAGAGAACCATTGGTAATAATACCGAGGGCCGGAAGAGCAAGCGGAAGAGATGTCAAAGGGGGTTGGAGGTTCAAAGATCCGATGGGTTGAGTTCTTACAGATGAGGCAATCGAAGCCAGCTGTGTGTCAAGTGAAGCTAAACCAACCAAAGGATAGGACATTATTAGATCAGATGCCCTAGTAGTGCTTACAGTAACTGCCTAATCCACGAGCTCTAGACCAATCAGGGTCTACCAGTGTCCCGAAACTGGAGGACAAGGAACTCCGTGTGCCTGGAAGTGGTTGTCATGGAGTGTAGGTGAAGTGACAGATCTTAAACTAAAGGAGGAAGGAGGGGTGGGAACAGGGATCCCCTCTGGAGCAGTTGATACACAAGTATCTGAGGCTTGCTGGGCCATAATGGACCACGAACGGGTATGGATGAGGCTGCAATTACAAATTGGAGGACGACACCTACAAGAAGCTATCGTCGGAAGTGATGGGTAACTCGGGGAAAGACAGTCAAGAAAAATGCCATAAGACTGAGGTCACTGAAAGGAACTCCAGTGCTCTGGCCTAGGAACTTGCGCACAACACTCTATACCTAACAAAGGAAAAAACGTAATGTGTTAGCAAACAAGAAAAAAAAGGGCAACAGAAGAAAAGAGTGAGCTATGCAATCGTTCGTTAGGGTGGTATGAATGGCACACATGCACATGAATGCTATTAATATGCGCTCTCTCACTATGCATGTCCCATATGAAGTTGTGACCATGCCGGTGGAACCCGTAGGCACGGTTCTCCACCTTACTCTGGTGTGCGGAAACACACGAGGAGATCCGATACAGTCACGATGAAAATGGTGAATCCGGAGGAAGAGAGAAGACCTAGAAACACCAAAGGGAAGACAAAAGGATAAGGAAAGGAGTCGCCACCTAGTCTTTTAATGGAAAGACGAGGAAAACCAAAAAAAACACAAAAAGGCAGAAAGCAAAGAAGATGCAAAGATGCATGTGTGATCCGTGCCTAATGGATAATGCAAGATGAATGCGGGCCAGAGAACGGGTAAGGATTCTGGTTACACATGGGGAAGAGGTAGGCACCCCCATGCGTCTGAGAAAACTCGGTCTTTCTAGGCTTCCTACTGTCAATGGTCTGCTAGATGCGTGCTTGCTTATTCTATATGCTCATGCATGAAGATGACTAAAAACATGCCAAATCAAAGTAAAGAAGTGAAATCAAAGGAAAAAGTTAATCCGATGGTCAAATGTAGGCATTGTTAATGACACATTACTGTACGCCCTTGGGCGATGAGGAAAATCGTGAAAATTGTGAAATTCTCGGAAAGCATCTCGCAAAACAGCAGAAATTGGGGATAAATCCGAGAAAATCAAAAAGGGGAAAATAATCCTTGTTTCAGGACCATGTCGGCTTTGTAAGCCTTTTACTGTACGCCCTCGGGCGATGGAAAACCAAAGCAAGTGAAAACCATGGAAAACAGAGGAAATCCCAGAAAACGATGAGAAAACTAAACTCGGAACAAAGCTAGAAAAGCATGCACCGAGCAGGGAAGAAAAAATAGGAAAAATCCATGCAAATAGATGTGAAAAGTATGCAAAATGCAAGTGTGAGTGCAAATCCGAAAACTCCAAGGAGTTTTGTGCAAAAAGCCCAAATCTAAGGAAAACTGACATTCAGAAGCCCAAATCAGTGAAATTCATAGGAAAACACATTCCATGCGAGTATGAAGAATCTGGGGTTAAATTTGTATCCCTAGTGCAAATGAAATTCACTAGGAGTCTGAATGCAATTCTATCACTAATGCATGCATGCAAATCAATTTAGCATTAAATCAGGGTAAAAATGCAAGAAAAAAGGCTCAGAAATGATCCAGGAAGTTTCAGGGGCAAAATGGTCATTTTATCCCTAACAGTAGGCAATCAGAGTAAAATCAATGAAGCACAAGGGCTAAACTGCAAAAAACCCAGCAAACAAAGCATCCAGAAGAAATCTAAAGAAATTCAGGGGCAAAAATGTAATTTTCACTGAAAGTAAAACATTCCAGAAGAAATACAGTGAAATCAAAGGACTAAAATGCAATTAAACCATGAAAACAAGCTTCGGGAATGTTTTAAAACAAAGTCAGGGTGTTTTATGCAATTTTCACAGTAAAATAAGCCTTCTAGAAGTTTTCTATAAAAGACAGGGGTCTAAATGCAATTCTACCAATGAAAAAATGCTTCTAGAAAAGTTTTAGAGAAGTATAAGGGCTAACATGCAATTAAACCATTAAAAACAATTATCCTTGGAGTTTTTGAAATATGCAAGGGCTTATATGCAATTTTTACTATAAAAATGAACTGTCAGAAACATTTTGAAGAAGATCAAGGACTCACATGCAATTTTCACAATAAAATGAACTATCAGTAACGTTTCAAGGAAATGCAAGGTCTTCTATGCAATATGTCTGAAGCAAAACCCATTTTAAAAACTCTGGAGGGCTTTTATTAAAGTTTTAAACTCAGAAAACATTACTTTAAATGTTCAGTGTAAAACATGTAATATTTTCAGTTAAAACTTTATTCGAAACATTTTAGAAAAATGATGGAAGGACCTAGATGTAACAAAAGGACCAAAAAGTAATTCCAGAAGATCCTATTTGCAAAAAAAACATAAACTCTAGATATTATTGAAATAAAATGTTTTAAATGTTTTTTTAAAAAAGAAAAAGGAAACGACGGTCGCCGGCGATGGAGCTCACCGCCGACGACCGTCAGAGAAGGGAAGACAAAGCCTTACCGTGGTCCGATCTAGTATCAGACTTGACGGAAAGCAAGAGATAGAAGAGAGAAACACATCCAATGGACTGGATGGGGTGACCAACGGCTGGAACGGCCTCCCCACCTACCTCACCGTGGAGGTGCTCCAGCGACGGATCCGCGGCTGCTGGTGGCGTTCGAGGCGACGACACTGTAATCGGAGGGCTTCAAAGGGTTAAGGAGGTGTAAAAGGCGGTTTTCCTCCATCCAGGAGCGAGGATCAAGCCTTCCCATGCTTCCCGGACTCCACCTGCCATCGTCACTGCAGATTCCAATGAGCTGGGCTGAGGAAGCCTCCCTAAGCTCGAACTGGATGGCTGGTTACTTCGGAGCGTCAAGGAAACACCAAGGATCGTTCCTCTAGGGCCAAGGAGACGCTGCGACACGTCAGGATAGCAGTTGCACTCCACTGTGCACTTTTTTCCTCAGCGACGGTGACAGAGCAGCGACGGTTGCGTTATTCTACTGGCACCTCCACAACGACTGGAGCGAGGCGATGACAAGCGTAAAAGCAAGAGGGGGCTAGGGAGTGAAGAAACCAAGGCTCTGGGACCAAGGAGTAGCCCCGAGCCAGTGCCCCCACCTAGGTCGTCGGAAATCGACTTCGGCGAAGCCTAAGGGCACCAAACGAACCAGAGGAAGCCTCCGGAACCACTGCAATTGATCCAGGAAGAAGGGGGAAGGCCTAGGAGCAACCATTTAACCATAATTAAAGTCAAAAAGAGGTGTACCTGGTCTGGTAGTGGTTTTTCACCTTGTTACTCGCCAGAGATCATCGTAAATCGCCTCTCCTCCTCCACTACGAGCTCCTGTCTCTCCCAGGAACCCTCTTTCGCATCCTCGCGTGGTCCAGAAGATGTGACAGTCAATGTGTGTCCTCTGCAATTTCTAGTTCTCTCCTTCTTATATAGGCAGTCAGAACCCATAACAGAATGCCTCTCTCTCCTGTAACGAACCAGCCCACTCCTCTAACAAACCAGACGCTCCTCCTAACAAACTAACAAACACTCCCTAACCGTTGTTCCCTCCTTGCTCCCTTGTTCCCTTGGCTATCGACAGAGATGGACGGTGATCTTGTGCCTTGCCAATGACCCATCCAACGGCTGAGGCAGCTCCAATTCACTGGCTGGATCAACAGTTAAGTGATGAGCTCAATGAGGAAGAGAATTTGATTGGATTCGGGCAGATTATGTGAAGAAAAAAGATGGGTTCAGTGGGATGTGGTGTGACTTTGGCAATTTTTGATTAAATGAAAGGAAGAAATGGTTTAATATGGATGAATAAAATGTTGGTTTCATTTAGGCTGAAATGTTGGTTGATGTTTTGGGCTTTGGGCCAAGGTGGACTCATTTGGGCTCAATGGGCCTGCATGGGCCTATGTGGCCTTATGCGGTCACATGGGCCCAATTGGGCCCAAACAAGTTGAATGAGCTTAGAAAGAGTTAAACAGGCCTAAATAGATTTGATGGGCCAAAATGGGCTCAGAGTGGGTTAATGGACCTATGTGGGCCCAATTAGGGCTGAATGGGTCCAAATGGGCTTTCATGAAGTCAAATAGGCCTAAGATAGTCTTGTGGGCCCAAATGGGCTCAACTAGGGTTTAATGGGCCAATGTGGACCTTCATGGGCCCAATTGGGTCTCCATGAATTAAATGGCCTAATGAGGGTTTGAGCTCAACCACCACATCTCTATCCTGCAAAATCAAAAAATTGGGGTGTCTACAGAGGTTGAACACATGGGACGCACTCATGGGTTCGAGTTTTGACTCTAGTCAGAAAATTAAGGTTCCCATTCTAAATCCTGCTGAAGCGTAGGTAGTGAACAGGTGGTGCGTTGGTGGCCTCGACTCCTATACTAGCATGGAGTTGTACCCTCTACTAATACCGACATGACCCCGAACAAGGGGAGACAAACTAGCAACTGGCCCTACGCCAAAGCTATAGAACGGGCTACTAGAATTGTCCTTGGCAAACTATGGGTGGACTCAGAGGAGAAGATGCATGCCCTATATGATTAATCATGTAATATGCTTTTGTGTCTTTTACTTGCATTTTATTAAGCCAAGGGGATTGTGAGCATTTGTCTCTAGTGATGCCTTTTTATTTGTTTGTCTGAGTTTGTATGTTTTATTTTAACTAGATAGGTAGGCAAACTTGTCTCTACTCTCTTAATCATGGCAAAAACAAAAAAGGGTAAGAAAACACACAATCATGGCATCCAAACACTCAACAAACAAGCAAAAGGCATGAGCATGGCATGTGCTAGTGTAGTGCTCACAGGTAAGTGAAGAAAAGTAAGCAACATAACAAAAGGCATGAATCAATTCATGTGCATGTGTGGTGGCATAGCAATGGTGTAAAAAAGCATGTACAATCAAATATACAAACAAATAGAACAAGCAAGCAAACACAAAGTGTATAGATCAATGACAAGCAAGCAAGAAAACCAAAGTGAAAGCCAGAATCTGGTTATCCCCAACGGAGTCACCAGTTCCTATGACCATGCCAGTGGAACCCTACATGGCTCTCCAAGGTGCATGGAAACACACGAGGAGTCTCGATATGGTCATTGCGAAGATGGTGAATCCGAAGGAGAATAGACTTGGAAACACCAAGGAAAGATAATAAAATGATAAGGAAAAGGATTTGCTACCTAGTCTTTTAATGGAAAGACGAGGAAAACCAAACGCAAAGGAAAAACCTAAAGAAATCAACGTGAAGAAAATAGGTGTATGCTCCATGCCTAATGGATGTAGTGCACAAATCAAAGCGAGCTAAAGAAAGGGTAAGGATTCTTGTTATGCACGGGGAAGGTGTTAGGCACCCCCATGCGCCAGAAGGAATCAGTCTTTCTAGGTTTCCTACTTGCTAATGATCTAGTGTGTGTATGCTTGTCTATCCGAATGCACATGCCTAGGATGAATGCGAAAATATGCCAAATCAAAGAAATGAATGAAAAGAAAAGAAATAATAAGAAAAATAATCTGAGGGACAATGTAGGCATTGTAAATGCAACTTTATTGTATGCCCTTGTGCGATGAGGAAAATCATGAAAATCAGAAATATTCATAAAGCATCTCGTAAAACAGCAAAAACTTAAGAAATCCAGGAAAATCAAATGGAAGAAAATAATCCTCATTTGGGTCAATGTCGACATTGTCAAGCCTGTTAATGTATGCCTTCGGGCGATGAAAATCTAAATCAAATCAAAACCGTGAAAGTCAGAAGAAATCCAGGAAACAATGTGAAAACCAAGTTTGAAATGGGTAGGAAATGCATGCATGATGCAATGATGAAGGTATAAGGATACATGCATGAAAAAGGGTAGCAAAATGTACAAAAAGAAAGCATGTGTGAAATATGTATATTTCTAGGGGCCTCTGTGCAAAAAGTACAGGTCCCTGAGTAAGGGCAGAGATTCTGGGGCTAAATCAACAAAAATGCTTAAGAAAACACATTTTGTGCAATTTCAAGGATGTTGGGGGTTAAATGTGTAAAACTGTGCATTTCTGGTAAAATCAATATTCCTACGGTCCAATCTGTAATTTTGTCATCAAAACATGTGCTCAGTGTAAATTTGTTGAAATTCAAGGTCAAAAGTGCAAAATAGTGGACTCATGTTTGAAAACATGAATTACTAGGGACTAATATGCAAATATGCCATAAAATCATGCATTCAGTGTAAATTCAGTGAAGTTCAAGGTTTAAAATGCAATTCTGAGACATTTGAGTAAAAATTTGAATCTCTAGGGTTTAGTTTGCAATTGTGCTAGAAAGTCATTCATGTAGAACATTTTTAATGAAGATCAGGGTTTTGTTGTGCAAATTTTGGACTTAAAATGAATGAAAAATAAATCAGAGGGTTTTATGTCAAATATTAAAACCTGGAAAACATTAACAAAAATGTACAAGGGTCACACTGCAATTTTACAAAACAAATCATTATAAAAATGATTAAAAAAACTAATGCAGGGGCTTAAATGTAAAAAATAATGACCTAGTTGCAAGAAAAAAGGAGTAGAAGTTTTTTAAAAGGAACTTATTTAAAAGAAAGCCCAATCCAGCAGCCAACGGTCAGCGACACCGACAGCTACACCTCACCGGCGACTGGGACACGATCCCAAGCCCTCCGATGCCTGATCTGGCATCCAATTGACCGATGAGCAAGAAGGAAGAAAAGGGAGAAGATCTGACAGCTCCAATCCAACAGCCAATGGTCGGCGGTCTCCTCCCACCTCCCTCACGGGTATCGTGACTCCAACGACGGCCCTAGATAAGAAAGGGCCATTGGAGGTGCTGGGGCGGCGGCTCTGGGCTTCTGGAGGCTTGATGGTGCGGAGAGGAATGTTTCCCATCGCTCAAAGACAACAACAGTGCTGCTCCTCCTCCTCTCGATAAAGCTCTGGATCAACATCGGTGACGACGACTGCGGAGGTCGTTCGGGCTTTGATTTGAGGTTCTGGGGGCTTCAGTGAGTAGGGAGAGAGTAGGGGAACGTGTCCCGATGATCAGAGAGGTGTTACGAGGCGGGAGGTGCCCGATCAACCCCTTCCAAGGGTCATCTTCTCCAGTGATGGTGAAGCTGCGTTCGGCGACTCCTCTCCAGAGGCATCCAGAGTGAAGGAAAGGGTTCTAGAGTGTGGGGGAGCAAGAAGGGACCAAGCCTAATCAATCTACACTCACCAGGGCATGAGTCACACACTGGATTCGTGCCCCCACCTCCCCTACAGGAGAATCGGGTCCAGCGACCAAAAAATCCTCTGATTTTAGCCAAGGAAGTTACCTGGCCTTACTGGAATCAATTGGGGAATGTAGTGGAGGTCCTATGGGACTGAAATTGAAAGGAATTGGACAATGATCGAGGCTTATCGGAGCTGGCAGTAGAGGAGGTCACCGGAGACCGTCGAAGCTCACCCGAGCTGGCCTAAACCTTGATTTTTTCTTCTCTCTATGCTTCCTCTTTGATATGAGATTCCTCTGGTTGCTCTGGTTGGAAGAAATCTCCTTGGTTGCTCTCCTCTCAAATTTTTCTAGCTTTTCACTCCTTTGTTTCCTTGCAAATGGGGGGTATTTATAGGCTTGCAATGGCTAAATAGTTTGTTATGGGTTGTTAGAAGTTGTTATGGTGGAGTGGGAAGTGGTTAGGGTTGTTATAGGTTGTTAGAAGTTGTTATAGGTGGTTTGGTTATTATGGTAGAGTAGGAAGTGGTTAGGATTGCTAGAGGTTGTTATAGGTTGTTAGGATTTTGGATTAGGGTTTAGGGTTAGGTTTATGGTTTAAGTTAGGGTTTAGGCTAGCTTAAGGTTTTCGATTAGGGTTTGGGCTAGGTTTAGGTTTTTGGACTAGGGTTTGCTAAGTCTAGGCTCTGGGTTAGGGTTTAAGCTAGTTCTAGGGTTTTGGACTAGGATTTAGTTTGGATTTAGGATTTTGGACTAGGGTTTGCTATGTCTAGGTTTTGGGTTAGGATTTAGGCTAGGTCTAGGGTTTTGGACTAGGATTTAGGCTAGGTTTAGGATTTTGAACTAGGGTTTAGGTTTAGGGTCCAATTGCAAGCTTATGGGGTGTCTACCGAGGCCCTACGGGATTGCGAGAATATCTTCTCACTTAGGGATCATGTCAAGATTGATGGAGTATTGCTCCAGGAAAGCCGTAGAGAGGTCATTCCAAGTCTTGATAGATGCCATGTCAAGGGATGTGAACCATCTAAGTGCCAACCCTGTCAGACTTTTCTGGACGAAGTGGATCAGAAGCCTCTCATCACCCTGAAGCTGCGCGAGGTCTCTGCAATATGCCTTCAAATGGGATATTGGGCAGCTACTACCGTTATATTTTTCAAATTCTGGGATGTGGAAATTTGAGGGGAATGTTGCCTCTAGAATGTAGTAGAGGTCTCTAAAGTGGTGGGATTGGTGTTCCCCGCCTTGCACTTGACAAAGTGCTCTTTCTAGATCACCGATCCTTGCTAGGAGGGCGTCTGAAGTTGCTGTTGAAAAGACAGGAGAAGCTAATGAGGGTGCCACGTATGTCGGATGGGTCGCGCGTGTTCGCTCCTCTGGATCCACCCTAACACCACCTAGTGTCAAAGCGTAAGGGCCAGCATACCTGTGCGTAGGTGCAAAGTGTAATGATGTCATGCATGGATGAGCCTGCATCTAGTGCAAAGGGAATGAATGGATTGCATGGTGTGTTGTGTAAGATGCAGAGTGAGGGAGCAACAGTTGTTGCACTGGTACGATTCTAGGCAACGAGCTCAAGGCATACTGCTCTCTAGCTAGCCCAATCTACTAGCCACCAGGTGGTGGAGTCACATGCTGTACATAGTGCAGTGAAGGTGTAGGAGGCAAAGATGATGTCCTCATCACTAGAGTAGTGAAGAGATGAGGCGATGGCATGGGCAAAATGCTATGGCATGAGCCTACAATGCTAAGGTGGTCTACATCGAAACCTTAGGGGTCAAGGGAAAAGGAGTAGAGGTAGGACCAGTATAGAGAGCCATGCACTACAGCCTCTTTGCGAGAGCCATCAGATGTTGTGGTTGCATGGCAGAGGACTCACCGATGAATGGGTCAAAAGGCAAGAGTAGGAGA
>JAMKQA010024427.1:0-22872 GCA_024699735.1 Posidonia australis
CACAGAAAACCACCCACAACCACACACAACCAAGAAACAACAGATTATCCATTAATAAACCATTAAACACAATATTACAGATAATACATGGTTTATTATATAAATGGACAATCAGGCCCTGATGTTACAGCAGACTCAGAGACCTATTGGAGCCTAGATGACAAATTTATCTGTTCACCTGAGATTATTGGAAGCAATTATGGTAGCTCAGCAGTTGGACTCATTTGTGCGAGACATCTAGCAGAAGCTAAAGGTAGGAGATGCACCTCATTTCTCTATTGGCATAGATGGAAGGCTTGAATATGATCTATGTTTGTATGTGCTTCAAGTGGAGGAGGTAAGACAAAGATTGCTTGATGAAGTCCATCAGTCCAGATACAAGATTCGCCCAAGAAGCACCAAGATGTATAAGGATTTGAAAAGAAATTTCTGGTGGCCTAGGATGAAAAGAGAAATTACTGAGCACGTGGCAAAGTGTGTGACCTACTAAATGGCAAAGATTGAGCACCAGAAGCCTAGAGGAATTCTGCAACCTTTGGATATTCCAATCTAGAAATGGAAGCACGTGTCAATGTACTTTGTGACAGGATTGCCCAAGACAAAGAGAAAGAATGATACAGTCCAGGTAATTGTGGATCGGCTCTCTTGAACTGTACGTGTCTAAAATAGTTCGGTTGTATGAAGTACCAGTGTCGATTGTGTCTGACAGAGACACCTAGTTCACATCAAAGTTCTGGAGAGCGTTGTAGGAAGTGTTTGGCACTGTATCAGCACCGCTTTCCATCCTCAGATAAACGGTCAGACAGAAAGAACTATACAAACACTGAAGGATATACTGAGGACATGTACCCTAGACTTTGGAGGTAATTAGGAGGAACATCTACCACTGATCGAGTTTGTCTACAACAATAGCTATCACTCCATATTTGATGGCTCCATATGAAGCATTGTATAGTAGATCCTACAGAACACTCACCTATTGGAGCGAAGTAAGTGAACGTCAGCTTGTGAGCCCAGAGATTGTGTAACAATATGAAAATAAAGTAGACCTGATATAGAAGAGATTGGTAACTACACAAAATAGACAAAAAAGCTATGCAGACAAGAGGTAGAGACCTTTGGAATTCAAAGTAGGAGACTTTGTTTTCTTAAAGGTATCACCAACCAAAGGAGAAGCGAGGTTTGCAAAATATGAGAAGTTGAGTCCTCACTACATTAGACCCTACCAGATTTCCAGATGGGTTGGTGAAGTGGCGTACAAATTGGATTTGCCTCCAGAATTTTCAAGTGTACATAGCATCTTCTATGTGTCTATGTTGAGGAAGTACTTGACAAATGTGTCCTAGGTGATACCAGTGTAGCTAGAGGAGTTACAGGAGGACATGCTTATAGTGGAGGACGTGGTTCAGATACGAGATCGAAAGGAACAAGTCATCAAGAACAAAGTAATTCTCCTAATATTGGTTTAGTGGCAACACCATGGCATGGAAGAAACTACCTAGGAGCGTGAGGCAGATATTTGGTCGTAGTACCCCACTTGTTCTACTAGAAGCGAATTTTGGAAACTAAATTCTTTTAAGGGGGTACGATGTAATATCTATCACCTATATAAGAAAGCTGCAAATTCAGCTGCATGCTAGTATCATGGATTAGGACCGAGTATTGGTACTGCGTTTTGGTAATTCAAAAATCCAAAATGAATGTAAATCATGTATTTGTAATCTGAATAATCTAATTGTATGATGAGATAATAAGATTGATTTGTGTTGCATTCCCTCTATTACATTTGTGTTTATCTCTGGTTTCCCCTATTGTGTAATGTTTTGGTATTTTGTAACCCACATGTGTGTGTGAGACCAAAACGGAGGAAAATGCCAAATAGTGTTTGCATTGTAAGCTACCGCCCTTTACCTTGCTCTCCATGCCCTGTCAACGGCGTCGCAACTCCCTTACCTTGCTACATTGACTGCCACCATGCCATGTCAATTGTGGTTGCCAGTAGCTATGGCAACAGATAGCGATGAAATTCCAGAGAAAATAAAAGGAGGAGGGTCTAGCGTTGGGCAAAAGGAAACTAGAGAGAGGGAGTGGATCTAGAGAGAATTGAGAGTGTGTGTGAGAAAGAGAGAGAGGAGAGGTTCAAGTGGCTAATGAAGAAGGGAAGCTCGTCAAAGAAGAAGAAAGGACATCAGCCATCCTTAGGTACGCCTTCCACCCCTTGTTTCTATTATTGATTCAGTTTAGATTCATGGAATATTAGTAGGATAGAGTGTTTCTTGATGAATGATAGAAATCTATGAATTTTCAGTAAATTATTAAGAATTTTCGTGTGATTTTTGAAGGTTTTTCTATTGTAATAACATAGTGACCTTTCGAGACTCATGATTTTATATCTCGAGTTATAATCAGTGGTTTTTGATGGTACTTGTCCCAAATGGTGGAAGACTGAAAGCCTTATGATTTCATATATGTTATGAAATTTTTAGAGGGTCGGAGATGGGTCTACTTGAGGCTCCCACCTCAAGCAATTTCCGACATCATTGTTTTTGAGTTTTGGTCTGAACTGTAAAACTTGACTTGCGGGTTTGGCTTGAATGGAGGTACTGCGGTTTTTGCAATGACTAAATTTTAGTAGAAATATTTGTGTTTAATTGTGAATTTGGTTTCTTGAGAATGATTGTGGAAATGGAAAATGTTTTAAAAAAGATTTTGGAAAAGAAATTGCATATGTTTTGAAAACACTTTCCATGGTTTCAGAGTTTGGGTCTGGGTGAAAGAGTTTGTGACTCTGGTTGTTGTACTATAGGGTCTGGGTAAAAGAGACTAGATTACTCTCTTGACAGGTGTTGGCTTGGTCTGGGGTAGGAGTCCCCAACTGTTTGCGTACTAAGGGGCATCGGAAGGACGCACACTGTGCATGTTGAGACTTATGTTGTCACGCCCCAAATTTTCCACAATAACTTAAACAAATTAAATTACGGGAAAATTAAAGCTAAACAGTAAATATCAAACTACCAGGAACCTGTGTGTGCGGCTAGGGGACTCCGATCTATATGCACTACGCTAAGCTAATCGCATGTCGGCACCTGCAAACCAAAACCACAAGGAAAACGCATGAGTGACCAAAGTCACCCAGTACGCACCCCACGAAAATCGCAGAAAACAAAATCATAATCTAATTTTCTTTTAAATTCCTTTCGCAAACCATTTCCTCAAAACCTCAGAAATCAGGCCCACACCGGCTAAAATCACAAACCAGGGCTCTACTAGCCCAAAGCCACAAGCAAAGGCCCTCAATAGCCAAAACCACACACAGTGAGTCGGGAAGCCCGGTGCTAAGCAACATAACTCTGGCCACATGCAGTCCACTAAGGAGCGACCCCAGCGTTCTGTACTGCCACGGTGTGCCACCCTGTGCAGGAGCCAACCACCGTCCCTCGATTCTCGAACCTGGAGAACCCTCACAAAGCCAACCCCTCCTTGGGAAGGTTGTCTTGTCTCTTAGGACGCTACCAACTACAGGGCACGTGTCCCACCAGCACTGGCCACCACAGGGTACGCTTCCTCACGGCGTCCTCCACACACAGTGCTCAGGAGGGAGTATCAAACCTTCACATTCGACAACACCCGAGCCTCAATGCTCACAGCGACAGCAGGAGTGTCATACCTCTCTGTCATGCCACAAGACACCTCAATCCACAGACCACAACCCTAGCCTTGCGACGACAGTCAAAGAGTCTCATACTTGCAGGACCCGACGCCCCTCAGCCTCAAGTATCTCGGCCCCACGACCTCAACCAGGGAGTCGTGCCCGACCACCCTAGAATGTCCTCACATTCCCTGGTCCCGACGACACGATCCCACACTATCTCGCCCTGCACACAGAAAACCAGGCAAACATTTTCCAAAACCGGCCAACTATTCCTTGAAATCCATTTGCAAAACCATTTTCATTTCCTTTGAAAACTCTTCCAAAACCTCGACAAAACGGCGCATCAGGTGTCCCAGGAGACCACCACTGATGGCCCACAATCCCATCTCATAGGGACAAAACATACCAATCCAGAAAGCCCTCGGAAAACACCTTTGCAAACTCATTTGGCCCCAGAATCGGCATGCCGAAATCAAGTTCAGTATGCCGAAAACCCCTGGTTCGGTAGGTCGATCTAGATCGGTCGACCGAATCAGGTCAACGTCAACTCTCAGACCAAATTCGATATACTTTCGAAAAACGGAAGACCGAAACTCGACTAGAGGACCAGAACTAACAAAAAAATGGTATGCTGAGTGGAATCGGTGTACCGAAATCCCCTGATTCGGTATGCCATTTCCATTCGGTATGCCAAATTCTGCGAAACTAGAAAACGGCCCAAACCCTATCGTCTGAAATCGCCCCAACTAGGACTTCCGATCGGACCCCTTAAACAAATACCAAAAATCTCGCATAAAACATATGGTGTAGACCCTCAAGTCTACTCCAAAACCCAACAAACAAAACTAAAATCCATTCACCATGTATCAAGATATAAAATGACAAAGGCAGAAGGGTCAAAAGGACCCAAAACGCAACCACCAGCATAAATGCCCATAAATGTTCCATAAATTCACAATAAATTCTAGGAAAGTAAATTTACCTAGATTCCATGCAATCCTAGCATTTTCTTCCAATTTCATGCTCTCTATTACATAATGTGGAGATGTGTACCTGAAAAACGCCTCCGGTGATTCTCGACCGACTCCGACGAACTCCGGTGACCACAGCCTCGCCACGACCACGCAAGCTCCGCGCACCACTCTGAGCAACCACAGCCCTCCAGTTCGCTCCCTCGATCTCTCTCTCTCTCCGTCAGCGCGCATGCGATGGAAGAACAGGGGAAATAGGGGAGACGAGTGGAAAGGATGAGGGGAAAGAAGGAGAAGGAAGAGTGGGGAGGAAGAGAAAGAAGGTGGGGCAGGAGGAGGGATGAGCCACCGAGGAGGAAGGGAAAGGAAGAAGAAGGAAGGAGAAGACAACGATGGCGACGAAGGAGAGCGGTGCGGCTTGTAAAGCCTGCGCTCGCAATAGCTAAGAACGTGCCCACCTGCGCGTCTCAGCCATCGGCACACCGCACGGGCAACCAACGACTCCGCCCAACCACCAGCCACATCCAGCAGCCCACAAATGCGGGCCCCATGGGGACCCCACACTAGGGCCCCACATGGACCCACACCCGGGCCCCACACGCACAGTGCCAACCACGCACAGGGACATGCAAATAGAAGCCAGCCCACGATGCCCAAGCCTAAAAGCACAAAACCACACAACGGGCCTCGGAACAGTAACACCCGTCTAGGAATAAAATTCATAAAATGTAAATAATTACAAAATGAATTTTACGAATGTTACATATGTGATACTGTGAGGCTTGTTGACTGGGGTGGTTGGACCCCCACACAGGGTTGTCCTCCGTGGCAATGCAGTTGTTAAGAAAAGCAGAAGTTTTTAGTAACTGCTTGTGGCCAGGTCGGTCACCTATGGCTAAGGTGACACAACAAGTTTTTATTCAAACTTTCTATGGTTTTCTAAAATGGTTTCAGATGAAGATTTGATTTGTGAACACACAAAAATAGTTTAAAAAGTACATGAGATTTCAAAGGAAAAATATATATGATTTAAAAAGGCATGACCTTGCAAAGTAAATTTTTCAGATATTTATAAGTGAGTTTCATGGATTTGAAATGTATTTTGTTCTGGTTTTGAAAACTGTGATTGTGGGTTTTCTCGTGGATTTTTCCATAGGTTTGGCTAAGCACGTACTGAGTGACTTGAGGTCACTCATGCATTTTATTCTGTGATTTTGTTTCCAAGTGTAGGATAGAGGAGTAGTTCAGTTCTAGTGCATATAGAAGGAACCACGTGGTCCCACACTAAGGTTCTAGACAGTGATAGTCTTTATTTTTCTTTAATAATCATAATTTCTTTATAGTTGGTTATTGAATAAATAGTGTGGGTAAACTGATACTAGTATGTGACGTAGTGGGCCGTTACACTTGATATATAGTTGAGTAACTCTTTTAAATACACTAACAAGAAATCTATCTTCTAATCTGCACTTACAAAACATTAATCAACACACATGAATGACCATTAAAAAGGTTACTTAACACACATCTACGAAAAACACCAAAACCTAAAGCAGTTCAAGGCAAATCTCAACTCTGCAAAACAACTAGATACAATACAAAATGCTCTGGTAGAACTAGGGATGCAAACGGATATGGTATATCCGTAAAAAATCCATATCCATATCCGTTTCTACGCAAATACAGATATGGATTTTTGAATTTGAACGGATACGGATACGGATATGTATTTTGAAATTTCAACAGATACGAATATGGATATCTATATTAATATTATAATATATATATGTATATTTAATTATTTATATTTATATATAAACAGTATAAGTGAACTCATGTTATTTATTTATATTATATTATAATATACACACACACACACACACATACACGTACATGTATATGTGTGTGTGTATGTATGTATGTGTGTGTGTGTGTGTGTGTGTGTATACATATGCATATACATATACATATACATACATACACACACACACAGAGATCTATACATACATACATACATATATATGTATGTATGTATGTATGTATGTATATATCTCTGTGTGTGTGTGTGTATGTGTGTGTCTACAATTAGGTTCGGCATGCCGAAAAACAGGTTTGGTATGTCGAAAATCCCTGGTCGGTAGGCCGATCTAGATCGGTCGACCGAATCAGGTCAACGGTCAATATTCAGGCCAAAATCGATATACCGAAACAAGTTCCATCGATCGAAATCTCCTGATTCGGGCGACCGTCCAAAATCGAAGGACCGAATTCTGCGAAAAACAGAACACAGCCCAAACCCTGCAGTCTGAAATTGCCCCAACTGGGACCTCCGATCAGACCCCCTAAACAAACACTAAAAATCTTGCATAAAACATAAGATGTAGACCCTCGAGTCTACTCCAAATCCCAATAAGCAAAACTAAAATTCATTCACCATGCATCAAGATATAAAATCGCAAAGGCAGAAGGGTCGAAATGACCCAAAACACACCAACCGCCATAAATATCCATAAATGCCACAATAAATTCCCAAAAATTCTAGAACATTAAATTTAGCCTAGACTACATGCATCCTAGGCATTTCTACCATTTTACATGATTTCTACACATTAAATAGGGGATACGTACCTGAAACGAACTCCGACGATCTCTAGCTGATTCCGGTGAACTTCGACGACCCCGCACGACCACAACCGCACCACGACCTCAAGGATGTCGCTCTGGAACCACCACGAGCCACCACGAGCCACCACAACGCCTCAGCTTCTCTCCCTCCCTCTCTCTCTCTCTCTCTTTTCACCAGCGTGCGAACAGAAGAAGAAACAGGGGATGTAGAGGAGGACGGGTGGAAGGAGAAGGGGGTGGAGAAGGAGGAGGAGGAAAGGAAGGGAAATGAAGGTGGGGAAGGAGAGATGCACGCCCGTGGAGGAGGAGGAAAGAAGAAGAAAGAAGGAGAAGACGGCGACGAGCGGCAGGGGAGTGCGGTGCGGCTTATAAAGCTTGCACACGCAGTAGCTGGGAGCATGCTCACCTGCACGTCTCAGCCACCGGCACACTGCACGAGCACACCGGCCATTCCACCCAACCACCAGCCACAACAACCGGCCCACGGCGCGGACCCCACACCCTGGCCCCACACGCACAGTGCCACAATGCATAGTGCCACCCACGCACAGGGACGTGCAAAAGAAGCAAGCCCATGAGACCCAAGCCCAAAAGCACAAAACCACACAACGAACCTCAAAGCAATAACACCCGTCCATGAATAAAATTCCTAAAAATGTAAATAATTATAAAATAAATTTTACGGGTGTTACACCAGGTGGACTGGTTACCTAGACTTATCAGCATGGAGCAAGTCGGTTTTGTGAAGGGCAGGGAGTTGTTGGATCACATCCAATTAGCTCAGGAGATGATTATAGATATTGATAAAAAATGCAGAGGTGGGAATGTGGTCTTTAAATTAGACATGCTTAAAGCCTTTGATCGTTTGGAATGGCCGTTTCTCTTTAAGGTGCTTAGCAAATTTGGATTCTCTGCTAGATTTATTGATCTGATTTGTTGGACTTTAACCAACAATTGGTTTTCAATGCTTATAAATGGAGCTCAAGCAGGTTTCTTCAAGTCTTCTAGGGGCCTTAAGCAAGGTGATTCCTTATCCCCTACTTTGTTTATCCTTGTCCAGGTGGTGCTAAGTAGAGGGATTGCTTCTTTATTTGAGATGGGACATTGTTAGAGATACGCAATGTCTGGGAAGGGATTTGGGCCTTCCCACTTGTTTGCAGATGACGCTCTTCTGTTCTATAGAGGTGATTGACTTTCAGTATGTCACCTTATGGATTTTCTAGCTTTATATGAGAATTCGTCGGGTCAACGTATGGGGAGAAACAAATGCCTTTATTATTGGAGGAGCTCCACTAAGAAGAATGAGGCTATTGAGCTTAGCATTGGTTTTACTAAGGGGAATTGGCCTTTGCTATATTTAGGTGCGCCTATTGCGGTTGGAAGATTTAAACCCATATATGTTAGGCCTTTGGTAAAGAAGGTAAGAGCTCGTATTGATGGTTGGTCTGGCAGGTTTCTTAACATGGCGGGTAGGCTTGTGTTAGTGAAGAATGTTCTATCTTCCATCTTGATTTATATCTTATCAGTGTAGAAGATTCCAAGTACTACCTTGAATGAGATTGATAGGTTGCTTAGAGATTTTCTTTGGGGGAGCAAGGATGGGAAACATCTATACCATTGGGTTAACTAGGACACTTGCATGAATCTCAAATATAATCATGGTCTAGGCATTAGGAAAATGGTTGATGTTCATCTTCTCTTTAAAATTAAAAATTGTTGGAAATTACTGTTGAAAGAATCCTTGTGGAGTATTTTTTGTTCCACCAAATACAAGATTGATAGGCTGGATTGGTTGGCTCCTTTGGCCTCTTTTGCTTCAGTGAGATGGACATCTCTTATGACTGTTATGCCGTGGGTGGTGGAGAATTCTTGCTAGCTCATTGATAAAGGAAATGCCTATTTTTGGAGAGAAAAGTGGTTTGACAAAGGTATTTTGTTACACCTTTTCTCTCATGCTCCATGGGCTAATCTTGATGCCAAAGTGGTTGATGTTTTCTTCCATACTGAATTCTTTATTGATCATGTTGTCGGTGACGTGGATGAAGTCTCAGAGATGTGGAGGGCTTTGAGGGAGTTGCAAGTGGATGAAGTTGGCATGGCTGACCGGTTGGTATGGCTGCAATCAAATGATGGTAATTTCTCCATTAAAAATGCATAGTAGATTCTTGCAAACACGTTCACACCCTCTACTTCATCTACTAACTGGATTTGGTCTCCTTTAATCCCTGCAAAAATGACTCTCTTTTTGTGGCATGTTGGATGGAATGCTATTGCGGTCAATGGGAATGTGCAGTCCAAAGCGGTTCACTTAGCTTCGAGATGTAGTTGTTGCCTTTCTCCACAAACAAAGACACTGGATCATCTTCTCTTCTTATAACGCCCCGAACCCGGGCATGTTGCCTAAATCATAGTATCATAAGCAAAATTACACTAATTACAGTAAAATTATATAACTGTAACTAAGACTCACCTCTAGGAAAAATGTGTGGCTAGAAGCTCCAACTCCGACACTGAAACTCGACTGTACACAATCTGCACCTGAAAATCAAACAAACACACGTGAGTGACATCTAAGTCACCTAGTACGCGTTCCAAACATACAAATAACGAAATCCAGCAAAACGCCAAAAACTCAACTTTTAATTTATAAAACTTAGTTTTCTTTGAAGATCCAGTTTAAAACATTCTTGTCTTTTCTTTTGAAATCATTTGGAAATTTGTTCCCAGGGTTATACTCTTTTCAAAACTCACTTTTCCTTTTTCTTTTAAAATTTCTGGAAATCATTTCCAAAACCATGTTCCTTCTCAAAACTCATCTTTCTTTTTATTGCTTGGGATTTCTTCCCAAGACCAAAACCACTTTCAAAATTCGTATCTCTGACCAGATTTAGCCTAAAACACAATGTCTCTCGGCTCAAAACCAAAATCATAAATACTGGCTAGTAATTGGTTAAAACACAATTCTTGTTTTATTCTAGGATTTTAGGACCATTCATAAGTCTAATCCCAGACAAACCACATTCCTTTTATTTCTCAAAATCACATTCTTTCCTTATTCATTTCCACTTTTCTTTACTGATGTTACCTTGATCAGGGGTAACCAGGCACACAAGCAGTAGGCGAGAACATTATTTCCCCTACCTCACTGCACTGTCACGGTGAAATTTCTTGTGCGGGATGCCACCGCCTTGGCCGACCGGCCTCAATTTATTTCACATATGCACGGGGATACGTCTTTGTCTGACGCCCCATCGGTGACCCAAACAACTAGGTACAACGATCCAAGCTCAGTCTACACCATCGATGACCCGAACAACTAGGTTTAATAACCTAGGCTCAGCCTACACCATCACAAGCTTGGTAGCCCGAACAACTAGGTACAATGACCCAAGCTCAACCTACACCGTCTCAAGCTCTGCAACCACAGTCGTGTCTAGCAACTGGTTTCATCGGAGCCTCATACTCCTACCATGTTGTCGACACCAACCCACGTAGTTTCTTAACACATTATTAGTGTTTCATTTTCAAAACTCTTTAAGCTTTCCTTTTCAAAACCATTTCCAATTCCATTCTTTTTCATTACAGGAATATGTTTCCATGCAATACTTGACCCTCCACTAGGATCCCAACTCAATTCATGAAAAATCATGTGTTTTAAAATTACAATTGAGTCTCATGCCCAAAATCACACACAATCCACCATTTTATTCATTTATAGGGTCTAAAACCCAAAACCATGCCCAAATAAACTTATTTGAGTTCTATATTCCTTCATGACATTTTCATGGGAAAAACACCATTATCACAAGCTTATTGTCCATTTAAAACCTTTTTCTTCCATTTTATATTTCCATTAACATATCAGGGCCAAGGCAAAATCGGCAGACCGAAACTAGGTTTGGTATACCGAAAATCCCTAATTCGGTCGATCGGATGATTGGCCTACCGAAACCAGGTATCCTGGCTTAATCTCCCAGGATTTCGGTATCCTGAATTCAATTCGGCATATCGAATTTTCCGCAATCAGGGCATTTCCCTATTTTAGTCGACGAAATCGCCAGAAGTGGGAGCCTCGATCGGACCTCCCAAACACACATCACAAATTACCAATAAGTCATGGGGTGTAGACCCTTGAATCTACTTCAAAACCCCTCAAACCATTCATGATTTCATTAACCACACAATCCACATGAAAATCACAAAGGGATGAGACTCAAAACGGCTATTGTAGCCTTCATCCCAAAATCTTGTATATTCCTACAAATTTCAATCCTAACCGCATGATATCTTGGTTTTCATGCATTTCAACTCATTCTCATCAATTCCACTATTTTTCTACGATTTTACATGCATTTGTTTTCATCATTTTCATGCGTTTAGCACACTTGCTCAAACCACGGAAAAATGAGGAGGAACAGGGGTTGCGTACCTAGCTCAGCCCTCTGGCGACCCTTCCGCACTCCGACGAGCCTCCCTGCTCCCTAGTGAAGCCTCTCCCGCTGGTGAACCCTACGCACCGAGCTCTCCTCCCTTGGCATGCGCACCTCCCTTCCTTTCTCTCTCTCTCTCTCGCGACTGCAACCCCTCCAACTTCCCCTCCTTCTTATCCCCTCCTCCTCCACCCATCACGTCAGAGGAGACGGGGCAACATGGGCCAACATCTCTTGGTGGCACGGGTGGGGAAAGGGGAAAAGAAGAAGACGGGATCAGGTGGCTTATGAGGGAGAGAAAAAGAAGAAAAGAAAAGGAAAAAGGACAGGCACGTAAACCAAGACAATTGTGCATCTCCAAATCGGACTCCACGTTGGTCCCAAATCACAAGCAGGTGTACAAAGAGCCAACCACAAGCCCACACATCCAAGGAACAACAGAATATCCATTAATAAACCATTTATACAATATTACAATTAATTATATGATTTACAGTTAAAAATGGATAATCAGGCCCAGATGTCACACTTCTGTAGTGATTTGGGTGCTAGAGTGTGGTCTTTTTTTGCTAGCCTTCTAGGTATGGATACTTCAGCAGATCTTATTTGTACTATCCTACTGTGGCATGCAAGAGCTAAAGTCTCTTCTTATATGCATACTCTGATGGGAATCCTTCTTGCGTTTATTTGTTGGCATGTTTGGAATGAGAGGTGTAACAGGAGATTCACAGGTGTTTATCAAAGCTAGTGGAACGTATCTGTGCAGATTGTAGTGGAATGCAATACTATGTTAAGGGGTTCTCGGTTTGAGTTTGTGAGGGGTAGGATTCAGGTGCTACAGAAGATTGATTTCTGTATACCAACTATGCCTCATATGTGCAAGTCTTCATCTATGACAAGCACCCCATGATTGCCATTTTCCATTGTAGTTAAACATGTTAATCTCTCAACCATGAGCTCGTCTAGATTCACCAACATTCCAACAAAATTTTTGATTGCAATTGCAACACAATAAGAAAGAAAGAAACCCTGACAAGATGGCCAGGGACAAGAACCCTATTTGAAGGGAGAGGAAACCCTACCACCACAAGGGAGAGACGTCTACTTTTCACAATCTTGTGGTAACAAATAACCTCATTATAGGTGTTGTAACGACCTGGTAATCTACAATTAATTCCAACATGAGCATCATAAATTAAATACTATTAACTGAATTAAATTAAACTAAATACTTACTCAGATCTCATGATATGTGATTGACTGACTCCAGCTTCACGTGCACTAGCAACTCCTATTCCTATCCTGCACTTGAGAAAAACACCAAACAAACACGCATGAGTGACCAGAAAAAGGTCACCTAGTACACACCCTACCCAAACACACACACACAAACACACACAACTCCAGCATCTCTCTCTTGGACACCGCAATACCACAACTAGGTAATATATCATTACCTAGCATGCCACAAGTCCTTTAAGACAATTCTTTTGAAATCATGTTCTTTGCTTTCTTTTCAAAAACCATTTGCATGCTTTTCAAAACCTCTTTTTATTTCCTCTGAAATTCCATGCATCTTTGCAATCACTTTTATGCATTTAAAAGCAAATCCTCAACAATATTCTAGCCAAAAACACAACCAACATACAACTCAATCATAACCAAATTGTGGTTGGAAACTAACTCAAATACAAGTCTCAACAAAGCTAGAACCTGGCTAAAACTACAAAATCAAACGCCAGTTCTAACTCAAACTAAACACACACAGTCTATCAAAACTCGTTGCATCACCTTAGCTACAAACAATCGGTGAGGTACCAACCTCGACCTTACTACACTGCTGCGGTGAACCATTCTGCGCAAAAGTCCACCTGCCACAGTCTCATAGGCCTCACATAGCCATGACCCACAAGTTACACAAACACGTACGGGGTACGTCCTCGCGACACTCCTTGGTGCCTAGACACCTAGGGACTCACAACTCAAGGACCAGCCAATACCGAGTAAAGAGGGTGGATTGGTCTCTTTCACCCGGACCCTATAGTACCTCAAAGAGCCACGATTTTTTTTACCCGTGCCTGTCGTCGGTAACCAAGCTGTAGAACTCGTACAGATTTCTTGGAGGCTCTATACCCTCAATCGACTATGGCCCTAATGCTACACAGATTCGACTAAAACCACGGAAATCTTTTTCAAAACATGCATTTCTTTTTCGAAATCATTTTCGAAAACATTTCTATTACAAGAACCTATCCACGAAAAATTATTCTCAAAAAGCATTTCTTAGGATTATGTTCAAAACATTTTCACATTTCTTTCCTCAAAACATCGCAAAACATCGCACCACAAGCCATATGAGAAATCACAATGAAAACTACGAACTCTATGCTTAACAGTGCCACTAAATACCTATCTTAGTGCACCACACCAAAACCAATCATAACCTCTAATCCTAGGCCAGTTATTAATTCTCAAGTTCACTTGGATAATCTAAGGAACATCCTATTATTTCTAAGTCGTATAATCTTTAATATTAAATTAATAGCTTAATAGAGATTTTATGTTTTCCAAAACATTCCCTTGTCGTACACATTTGTCCAAATTAGACATATGAACATGATTAAACCAAGTGTATCACAAGAAAGGACTTCTCCAACAACCAAGGCTGGCCACATTGCCAATCCAGGTGCATCAGCCTAGTGCGCTAATCTGGTGCAACCCGGGCACATATGCCCAAGTGTAGAAAACCAGCAGATGTTGCTTATTTTGTAGAAATCACTACTCTATCTATGAATCATGAAAATTCATATGCATCCTACCAAAATGAAGATTTCCAAGCCTACTTTCATATGAGACAAAAATCACTCAAATCCAACGTGCATATCTCTAGTTAGACAAGGTTGAAGCAAGAAGACCCAAAATAACCTAACAGTGAGCATTCCCGGGAAAAACCTTTGAAAAATCCACCAGAATTTCACCAAAAATCACACATAATATACCGAATCGAAGATTTCTATGTGTACCACAACATGGAACAAAAACCACATGAATCCAACACTTACAACTCAATATATTCAATATTAAAGCCCTAAAACTCGCATAGCACCTTTCATAGAATAGGACAACCAGATGGGTTACTCAACTTGCCAACCTTATTGCTCTTTCTACAGGCCATACAAATTTCCAAATAATATACCAAAATGAAGATTTCTAAGTTTACTTTCACATACAACAAGAATCATTCGAATCCAATGCACATAACTCAAGATATACAAGTTGGAAGCTCTAAGACTCAGATTGGCTTTCTGAATCGGGTGTCAAGCTTTGCACATCAACCGGTATCTCTACAGGTTACAAAAATTTACAAATAAACTACCAAAGCAAAGATCTTTGAGTCCACTTTCAAATGCAATAGAAATCATGCCAATCTGTCACTCATATCTCAAGATGTGCAAGATTAAAGCTCAAATACTTAATCTAGCATGGCACCTTGTTATAGAGTAGAACAACCAGATGGGTTTCTTGATTTGCCAACCTTATTGCTCTTTCCACACGCCATGAAAAATTCCAAATAATATACCAAAATGAAGATTTATAAGTCTACTTTAATATGGAAGAAAAATCATTCGAATCCAATACATATAATTCAAGATATACATGATTGAAGCTCTGAAACTCAGACTGACTTAACTGAATGGGTTTTCAATCTTTATATGATAACTAGTATCTCTACAGTGCACACAATTTTACAAATAAGCTACCAAAACAAATATCTTTGAGTGTATTTTGAAAAGCAACAAAGATCATGCAAATCCAATCCTTATAGTTCGAGTTATTCAAGATTGAAGCAGATGAACTTAGGATAACTCAACAGTAGCTATTTTCTTGAAAAACCTTCAAAAATCCATCAAAAATTACAAGGTCACTACCATGCATCTAGATTACTTTGCATAACATGTATGAATCATTTATAAGCTTAATGAAGAAGAAAAATACCAAGTAGGGGCATACCTTTCTCTCTTTTCTTCTTTCTCCTTCCTTTCTTCTTCTTTTCTTTCTCTTTTTCTCTTTTTCTCTTTTTTCTCCCTTCTTTCTCCTACATGAGCCAACCCTCTTCTCCCTCTTCCACTCTCAACCCCTTAACTCCTCTCTCCTTCTTTCTTTCTTCTTCTACTCTCCCTTCTTTGTTTTTTTTTCCTTTTCTTCTTCTTGCCTGAGCTCTCTCCTCTCTTCTTTTTTTCATTTTTTAAAAAAAAATCCCCATGGAGAACTTCCCCCACTCCATCTCACATCTCATAATGCATGAGGCTCTTTAACTTTTTAATAAACTTTTCACGTAAAATTTGTGCAAAAGTCCTTAGAAAAGGGAGAAATATCTCAAACACCCATTATATGAAATAAAATCACCAAAACAAGACACTAAGGCTAACAACATATACCAAGGATAACTTAATCATTAATTAATTTATTATCAATAATGATTAAGTGGAAAAATTAAGGTTCAAGGTGCTACAAGTGTTGACATACATTGGATAACTACACTACGCTACAATTTTATTGTTAGGAACTTCTTAGTCTAGGTGATTGCTAGGTTCAAGTCAATAGTTTAGTAGACGATTTATATGGTACCATATGTTGTGAGAGTTATTGAATTTGTGCAGCCAATTAGTTCAAGACCAGTTATGTTTTTGTAGTTTGTTAATACAATTAGTTTCAAATACAGTTGCATGGAAGAAATGATGAATCCATCAAAAAATGCCAAATATTAAATTTATGAATAATACATGCAACTATTTTAATAAATTAGTAATGTGGAAAACATACTTGCATTTTGTTAAAATAAAATGCAATATTAATTTTACCATAACATTTAAAATAACATCTAGGAATTGTAAATTTTTACAATAGGTGTAATGACGTGGTAAGCTAGTGTAGACAACATGGAAAATGGAAGTAAATAGCATCTTATGTTTATCTATTGAGCTACTAACTATTTAAGCATAGTTTGAGAAGGGATGATGCTAATAATTTCTAATTGGTAGAGTTAACAAATATGAAGAAGTATGATGCAACTAATGGACACGAATCGATAACAAGAAGCACGATGAGAAAGTGTTGTAATATTCGTATTATGACGAGAAGAAGCATCATAAAATCGAAAATAAAATCTTCGATTTGTCATCAAATTTCACATGCAATCCATTACCATAAAATTTGCCATTACTATCAAATTGAGTAGGATTACCATAAAATCTCATATTACTTGAGTTGACTCAGCATGCATGGAATGATGATTTTGAAAAAGTAATATCCTTCGTTGTAAAACTAATATATAATTTTATTTGATATCTTTCATTTCAAGTAAAGTGGTGCATATAAAATTTTTTATTTAAAATTTGTTTCCTCAAGTAAATTACTTATTTCATAGGAAACAATGAGATTATTATTTTTCTCATGACAATATATCACGTTGTTTCAAGAAAATATTATGATTTTAGAAAATTATAATTCATTAGAAAAATAAAAATTGTTGAATGATGGCAAAAGTCACATGCATAGCATGTGCTGTTTGCTGGTTGAAAGCAAAATAGGTAGAATGGTGTGATGTATAGTTGTCCTTTTTCCTTTAAATTGTGGCCAAATGATGGGACTATTCCAAACAAAAAACGATACATAATGGTCAGAAAGAGTTAACAGGACCCTATTAGATTTCAGACCTAAAAACGAGTTATGTATACAATCCAACTCAACTACTTAAATTTGTTTTATTTGGGATATCATTGGGATGTCATCAGCATCGATTATTACTCGTAATCAATTATTGAGCAATCAGATATCGTTTATCGATTTTCTGAACTTTGGGTCCATATGTTAAATTTTTTAAGTAATTTTTAAATATATATTTTCTCTTAGAAATCATAATAGTCTAATAATTCTATCAAACACTGTTATTTTAAATAAAAAACCCATCACTGCGCGCTTGGGTCCTTGACAGCATCCAACATTCGCTTCGCTTTAGCCCCTCCTCCCGCTAAAACCTTCCTCCACCACCGCTCCCCTCCCCTGCTATGACGACGAAGGGCTCTGGTAAGCCCTCGAACCACATCGACGCCATCTCCACCTTCCTCGTCGACCACCACGGCCTGGACCTCCGCTCCATTCTCCTCTCCACGGACTGTAACCTCCACTACCCTCTCCTCGTCGAGTAAGCCCATTCTCCTCCTCCTCCTGGTCGTCGTCCTCCTCCTGGTCGTCGTCCTCCTCCTTCCTTCCCTCTTCCCTAACCCTCGTCTCTCTCTCTCTCTCTCTCTCTCTCCAGTTTCGCGGAGATACTGGACTACGACCTCTTGCTCGCCGAGCTGCTCTTCTCCCGGCCGGCCGACCTCCTCCCCGCCTTCGATCAGGCCGCGCGCTTCGCACAGGTGATCTCCATTCTCCTTCCTTCATCCCCCCTCACTTTCTTTCTCCATTTTCGCATGAATTGTTGGTTATTAAAAAATGTTTTGCGGTTTGTAGAAGAGAGTGTTGGATGGATTCGAGGGTTTGGAGAAGGGTGCGTGCGTCAAGGAGTTCGTGCACGTCCGGATCAGCGTCAATGGATCTCCGATGGAATGCGCTGGTGAGGTTTGTCGACTGATCTTGGAGTGGGTGGATAATGGATGTGTTCGTTGATTTGGATTTTTTTTTTTTTGCAACCTAGAGGCGTTTCCTAGCGTCGGGAAGCTGAGAGTGAAGCACCGGGGAGTTCTTCTCACTGTGAAGGGGACTGTGATTAGGTCGGGGTCCATCAAGATAATAGAGGGAGAGAGGGAGTACATGTGCAGGAAGTGCAAGCACAGGTTTATGTTTCCATCATTTCTTGTTTTACTACATCTGTTCATAATCACTGCTAGACAGCTTTGTAGCATGCCGAATTTTGTGAATCTAGTCACTGTGTTCTGGTATTTTGAACTTCTCATTATGAACTTGCAATTCACTCTCTTTTGGAAAGTGCATACATAGTTTATGGAGGACTATGCAAGGCTGTGTAAGTACAGTAATTTTTGTTAGGTTTGAATAGTAATTGGCTATTTCTATGATAGTTTTTAGATAGTTTTATATAGCAAAGCTAACAATTCCTTATTAGTATGTGCTTTCATGCTTTTCGGCTGACTTGCAAGCTATTTGTTAGTTTATCTTAGAATAATTGCTTATTTAGTTAGTTGGATCCTGTGAGATCTGTTTATTTCGTAACTACTATAAGTACAGGAGTAGTGCTTATTGGCAACCTATCCAATTCTATTCTTTTTTTCCTTCCCTATTAAATTAGTTATTGTTATCATTTATAGTTTTGGTTCTTTTGGTGTTATTGTGGTCAAGGAAATCTATCTGTTTTGGTTATGATTTTGCAGTGTTCCAAAAAATGGCTGTTCAAATGTTTTTTACATGGAACCATTTTGTCTTGCACTTATACGGTCTTTAAACAGATAGACTTTATATCACCATTTAAACACATCTGATCTATTTAAATGGCTATTTTTTGAGTAATAAATGGTCATCTTTTAGAAAAAAAATGGCCCTTTTTTGCTGTTATATTGTTGACTTGTTGTCATCAACATAATTTGATCATCAAGGTTGTTGGTTGCTTGCTTTTGTTTTTTACTTCATTAGTTATTTAATTTGTCTTAAAATTAAATTACTCATAATTGAATTGTAATTACATACACATGGTTGAATGATAATTATACATATTTAAGTTATGTGTTTTGAATTACTTGTGTTTGGTAATTTTAGAGTAATTTACTTGATGGTATCCAAATTTACACCAATGCATGATTATTCAGATGTTTGATCACTTTGATCATTGGGATGCTATAGGCCAAACCCAAGTTTTTCTTCTTCTAATTTATCTTGTCTTCAAGGCCTAATAGAGGGAGAGAATAGAGGCTTGCTTAATACATGAGTGGTTCACCATTCTAATATTGTCATTCTTTAAGAATTATTCATCTAGTAATAGCTAATGACAATTACAACTATTATCACCATCTTTACTTTAAAACCATACTTCTTTCATTGGCTACAATGATATCCAAGATACTCGGAATTAAGTTTTCATTCATTTATATGTGTCTGAGAGTACCTTTTACAATCTAGGTTCAAAGTTTTCCCGGAACTGGAAGCAGGAAATACTATAAGACTACCAACATCCTGCCCTTACAAGGTTAGTTATGTTTTCTATTGACATCGTTTAGTGTTTCTCTGCAGAAGAGAACATAGTAAGCTTTTTCTTATCCTTTAGAAATATCATTTTTATATTTAAGAGTTGCTCACTTTGTTGCACTTTCATACTTTTTTAGTAACAAAATAGCTTTTATTTTGAAGGGAAAAGATGGGAGCAAAATAGCTTTGTTAAAGGAGTTATGTTATGTATTAGGGTCCTATTAGTTACATGGGTTATTGGATATCCTTTTAGTCTTGGGTGTCTGAAAAATCCTATTTATATGTAACTATATGCTTAATAATAGAAATCATGTTTTTCTTTAGTTATTCTCACATGGTACCAGAGCACTAAGACAAAACCTAATCCCACCTTCAACCTTAGTCGTCGACACACCCTCTCCACTTGTTTTTTCTATCGACATTGTCAGTCCCTCCCTCTAGGGCTTTCCTTTGGTGTCGTCAGCCCCTTTAAGGGCCTCCTTGAGGGCCTTCCTCTGGTGCCATCGGCCCTTTTAGGGTCTACCTCCCATGCCGTCGGCTCGTCCAGGGCCTTCCTTTAGTGTTGTCAGCCTCCTCTGGTGTTGTTAGTCCCTCTGGGGACCTACTGTGGAGCCGTTAGCCCCTCAAGGGCACAGATCTGCTGTCGACAACTCCTTTGAGGCTCCATGTTCTTGTTGATAGCCCCTGTAGGACCCTTTTAAGCTGTCGTCAATATCTTACAAGGCTTCCTCCACCACTGGTAGCCCTTGTAGGGCACTCTCCTACTGTTGTTAGCCTCTTTGTAGGTTGTCTTCATCCTTGTCAATTCCTCTGAGACTCCTCCCCCTCGTCTCTCCTCTTCTATGTCTAAATAATGATGTCCGCGGTTATTTCACAGTTTAGATACATATTGTAGATTGCCACAAGAATGTACGTTGTCTCTAGTGTGTGGATCTATCATGTCCACGTGTGTCGGTGTAGTAGTCCAACTACCTTATTGGTGATCAAGATCTAGTCTTCTCTATCGTGTCCTTTTCATGGCTTCCCATCAGCAAATGTTACTATCGACAAATGTCATTATAAAGATTCCATCCATTACCTTCACTGGCGATGAGTAGACTGTTAAAGTCTTTTCATGAACAGTTTCTATAGCTAAAGGTCACTGACTTTGCTGCCACCGTCTCTCGTGCCACTTCCTTAGATACCGATTATGAACAATTTCTACAGTTAAAGGTTACTGACTTTGCTACCGTCGCCTTTCATGCTACTTTCTTAGGTACTGATTATGAATAACTTCTACAATTAAAGGTCACTGTCTCTACTGTCATCGTCTGTCATGTTACTTACTTAGGTACTAGTACCTTCCTAGCCTTTGGGAATAATTCCTGGATTAGGGTGGGGTTTGTGCATCCAGAAAACACAGGAAATGATTTGATAGGAATCTCATTTCCTGTTGACCATCCACAATAATGGTGTTTGTGCACTTGATCAGAAATGATTTTAAAGGAAACTCATTTCCTTTACTTTCCAGACTATATAAATGCCAACTCTTTTCATTTCCCACCCCTCCCTATGGAATTTCAACAGAATTCCCCATCCAACATAGCTACGTCCTCCCCTCACCCTCCTCGTCCCCTCCTCTTCGTCGCCTATCCTCGTCTTCCTCTCCCCTCCCTGTCGTCCTCCGTGCCCGTCTTCCTCCTCCTCCGCCTCATCTGCTTCGTGCCGTCCTCCGTGTACGTCTTCCTCCTCCTTCGCCTACCAGGTCAGGACCTCCTGTAGGAAGGCCAAGGGCGTCCTCACTCTCTCCTACAAGTTCGGCGACCCCGTCCCCGCCGCCTCGGATCCGTCGTTGGTGCCGTTGGCGGCACCGGTGCCGGCTGGGTATTCGCCACCTGCAGGTTACCCACCTTCGGACTCCAAAAGACCGGGGAGCTGGTGGCGGCTTATCCGATGGTAGCGGGTGGGGCTGGGGCTTACTCGTCGTCGGAGGGCCCGAGCATCGCGTACCTCGTCCACCCGCCAACGTAGGTGGGTACGGATACGGTGCTTTGCCACCAGGCAGATATCCACCACCACACGGATATGGCCACGGTTACGATGCTCCTCGCCCCCGCAACCAGGGTACGGGTATCCGCCCCTGCCGCCGGCGGGGTACCCTGGGTACGGCGCGCTGCAAGCGCAGCAGGCGTCGAAGAAGAACAAGTTCGGGATGGGGTTGGGAGTGGGATTGCTTGACGGTGCGATCGGTGGGCAGCTGATCTCGACAAGAGCAAGCAAACCAGCACAGACAAATGGGGACACCTTGCCTTTGACATGTCCGACGACCAGCAGGACATTACCAGAGGAAAGGGAATGGTTGACTCCCTCTTCCAGGCACCTATGAGAGTTGGAACTCATGATGCTGTGTTGAACTCCTATGAATACATCAGCTAAGGCCTTCGCCAGTATGCACCATTTTTTATCAAGATCCAGCAACGAAGTATGCTGTTCTTAGATTAATAAACTGTGTTGTGTGTCAGGTACAATATGGACAACACCAAGGATGTAAAATATTTTTCAATTTAATAATAATAATGTTTACTTTCTTTTAAAATCTGTTAATACACAAACACTTATATTTCAGTTTCTTTTACTTTCTTGAATAGGTACAAATAATAGGAAACTTGGTCAATAGGAAATCAGTTTCCCTCACTTTCCAATTCCTAATAATTCTTGTTGACTCCAGAATTCCATTTCTTGTCAAATTTTGTGCACAAACAGACCCTAGGTGTCTTTTTGTAACACCCCCGTGCTACACAACAGTATAAGAACTACCCAAACACAAATAAATGCAATCAAATAGCAATATTAAAATAAATAAAGCTAATTACCCAGACCTGTGTGCGGCAAGTGTAGCTCGAAAAGTTGCACCAGGAAAGACTGCTCCTATAGCTCAGCACCTGAAAACAAGGGGACAAGAAAACACGCGTGAGTGACAAGAATGCCACCCAGTACGCGCCCCAAAAACAACACC
>JAMKQA010024428.1:0-18471 GCA_024699735.1 Posidonia australis
TACCCTCCTCCGGTGGTGCACGGCACCAGCCCAACCTCCCCACGCTCGCGCGAGCTCTCCAAACGCGCGCAGCCTCCGCAGCAACCACCCACTCCACTCGTTCCCTCTCAACACCTCTGCTTCTCCCCTGAGCCGAGCACCTCCTCAAATAGCTCCCCGTCATGCCAGCCTCCCCGAATCCCGCCGACGCTCCCCAGCTAAGCCTAGCTCTGCGCGGAGTAGACGGATCATGCAGCCTTTCTCCCGCTAAGGCTCACGGGGTCGGGAAGAGGAGGACGGGTTCAAAGCACCGCACAGCTGGCCCAGCCGACTCTTGACTGACCAAAGCCTAAATGGGTCCACAATCAGCACGGTTCTCAATACAGAACCAACCCACTGGCCACAGAAAACACGCTACAGGGGAGGAACCAAAGCACAGAACACAGAGGGAGTCCACAACCAACAAACACAAATTGGATTTTCCATTAATAAACTATATACAAATAATTACAAGAAAACCATGGTTTATATTAAAATGGAAAAAATCCAAACACAGATGTTACACTATGATACTATTATGCAACTTAATAGGAAGAATTATCTTCTTTAGTCAAAGTTCTTCGCTATTTCCTTGGCGCTCATCGAAAAACAAAGCACATTACTCAAGATCCGTTGTCTCCAAAAGATCTTACACCTACGATGACTGGTTTGCTATAGATTGTGACGTAATTTCTTGACCGTCAACAACATTAAAGAGAATATTACTACTACCACCATATTCCTCACTTCAACCAAGAAAATCTAGGATACACTGAAAGAGACTTATGAACGTGAGAAAAACATCTATGGAGAAGGTGGAGGATCAACTCTAATCTATGTTTTGAATAATGTTTCCCTAGTTCTCTACAATGCTTCTAGTTGCTACTATGAGTTTCCAGTGTGAGTGAAAATGTTTGCAATGAACTGCTACAGTGTTTCCACCAATGAAATATGTTTCCAAGGGATGCTAGTGTTTCCGAGGTTGAAAAGCATATCCAACAAACTGCTACAGCACTTTGTGATGATGAACAATGTTTTCTGGTGTGAACAATAATTTCTGCACTGCTAATAGTAAATTCTGACAGTTTCTGGTTCCTCTTCATTTCCTAGGGTTTTTCAAACCCTTCGGAGGGGTCTCTTTCTTGTGCATAGTGGAGGGTTCTCATCTTGCCTATGTTGTGGACCTTTCACTGATTTTTGCTTGCCCTTCTAGTAGCTTACAACCATTGTCTTACTCTACTACAACGATTGTGACTATTATCAGTTGGCTATTTACTTATGTGGTTGCTACTTCCGTCACAAAGACTTAGCACTTGGCATTAGCTGTTGCTATTCTGCTACAACCATTGCTTCTACTTTTGTGTCTACTACTACGCCTTCAAGGATTGCTGTTCTACTACACTTGTTGCTAGTACTTCCCAAGTCAACTGCTACAGCCCATATGACTGGACTCTTTGCTACAATCATCCTTTTGTCCTATTATTCCTTTTCTCTCTACAATAAGTAAACAAATAAATACCTAGATGATCAAATTATGTCAATGACAAGAAGTCATTAACATTATATTAAAAAATGGTTGTTTTTATGTAAAAAATGGTGTCATGTAAAAAACGTTTAAATGGAGTTTAAATGACCGTATTTTCCCATTTTTGGAACAATGATCAAAACAAATAACAAGCATGTGATTACCACTCACGGAAATTTCAGAGGAATGTCCTACAAGACATAATTCTATCCAATAACTAATCTTCCATGACTTCAGAGTTTAGAGTTCTCTTAGTGTCTTTTGTTGTCAATTTGGCAATGGTTCTCAAGGGTCCAAATATTTATTTTTTCAACATACCGAATCCTGAAGGAATCATCGATAATAAAATCCAACATGCCAAATATGTAATCACTGATCAGTTAGCTTCTCAAATTAAACCCAACCTAGCTAATGAAGCTGGCTTAACTTAGCAAGTCCAATTGATCCAAAATCACTTTAAGTTTGTTAGCAAGTACAAGGCTTGAATCATTTAGCAAGCAGGTTGCACTAGTATTAAGCAAGCAGGTTGCACTGATCCTATTACATGTCATGTTTGACCTCCTTTCGACCATTTACTGTCCAACATGGCCCACATATGACCTGCTAATTTAATATTTAGGATTGACCTGTTATAATCTGGCTCATGGCTCATTTGACAGATCTAGTACCAACTAAAAGTTCCAAACTCACCCGACTTATAACTGTGTGAAACGAGTGAAGTCCAGGATCGTATAAAAACACAGTTAATCAATGAATCAAGCTTTGCCAAGGACATGCTAAATATGCATTATCTTTAACCCGAACATAACTTCTTGGCAAAATAGTTATAAAAAAAAGGGCATGTTCTGAAGAGACATAGATGAAAGGGCAACATAAAATTAAGAGATTCAGTGGAAGATAATTGCTGTCCAGATATAATATTACTAGACTACAGCTATGCAGAACCTAGGTCGCTAACAAAGCCCTGCTCATGGCTTAGGTTATTACACATCCTGCTTTACAATTTTATATAACCTATTATATGTATTTTATTCCACTAAAAAATTATTTACTTAATTTTTGCATTTTGTATGTGGCATACTGCATACAGTATATCATCTAATTCTTTTTCCATGTCACGATTTTCCATTGGAAGCTTATTCATTTAAAAGAGTTGTACATATTCATCTTGGAGGTTTCTAATGTCTTTGTTTGGGACTGGATGGAGCGGCTATTGCCTGGTTTTGGCTGATTTTGACTTATCATTCGTTTTTTCTTATTGCTTACCTTCTTGATGAGCTGTAGCTTTTGTACTTTCTTTTCAAATTGGTTTTTAATAAAACCTTTGATTACCGCTAAAAGAAAAGGAATACATATTGGTCTTAAAAATTTAATTTCTGATTACTTACTACAGGGATGAGCTCATGAGCCCAATCCAGAATTTGCATATTCCCTCTCATAAATATTGTAAAAGTACATAAAAAGTATTCAGAAATATCATAATTAATTTTTTCTTAGAAAGGGTAACATATTTGATTTGGGCCACATAAATTCTAATATTAATTGCATATATAATCAATGAGGAGTTTAAAGTGTATGTGCTTCAGTTGTGTAGTTGTAGATTTAGTATGACAACTGCTACATGAAAGACTAAAGAAGGGAATTGAACAAAATAATAATTCATCCATACCTCACCATAACCACATGCAAAATGCAAAGCAGATCTTCCCTCTGCATCTACCTCATCCTTGTCGGCTCCGCTATCTAGTGCCTTCTTCAAACCCTAAAAGTGACCAAAAATGGAGGTTTGGTATCAAGCAAACGTAAAGAATCAAACTCTGAAATAAATCTTTTTCCAGCAAAATATATCCAGCTTTGCATTGCAAAACAGAGTTAATAATTTACAATAGATGGTAGGAAGAGGCTTTGCAAGATAAGCAACGACCCAGAAAAGCAAAATGAAAAAGAATATGAAAGTACCATTGCAATGTAAAGTAGCCTAGTCCCAAGAATCAAAGAAACAATGCAAGCAGTTAAAAGACAAGGAAAATGAACCCTGACTTCGGATTGAGTGATTGATCAACAAATACCATTGTTGTATATCAAATCCTTGTGGATATTTTCCTTTAAGGCCTGTTTATGCCTCAGAAACGAAACAAAATAGAAAATATCATTCAAAGGAAAACCAAAGGAAACAAAAACTAATCAAATTATTTTCCATTTGACCGAAATTCAGGGTTTTGTGTCTGTCATTGGAAACAAACAGAAAACAAAAATTATATATTTGTGCTTGCAAACGGAAACGGAAGGAAAGTAGTATTAAACTAAGAACTTTAACAAGAAAAATAGTAGTCCAATTCAAAAGCTAATCCATTATATTCTATTTTTTCCAAAGTTGAATTCATAAGCTACAATAGACCATAATACAAGAAGCAAAATAAACTACTTTATGAAGCATTTGTAAATTTTAATTATGGAAAAGAAGCCACAGTTGACAGCTGCATTTGTAAATTTTAATTATTCAAAAGAGCTGTGGATTTATTTATTCAATCATAATCAACCATTTGATGACAATTTCAATCATTTGAAAAAAAAATCGTAATCAACCCCGCCCCAACCCCCCTCCCCACCAGGGTATTCAAGGACATGGCCTGAACTCAAATCCACAATGACACCCATGGCCGTTCACAGTTTACACCCATGGCCTCCACCACCACAACAGACTCCCCTCCACCACTCCCTCAACTAATCCCGAACATCCTAGACAAGATCTCCCTCCTCTGCATCCCCGACGTCCCTCGCCTCTACCACCCAGCCCTCGCCCTCACCTCCCGCTCCTTCCACTCCCTCCTCACCTCCCCATCCTTTCACACCACTCGTTACTTCCTCAACCTCACCCACCACTTCCCCATCTTCTCCATCCGTACCCCCTCCTCTTCTTCCCAGTGGTACTTCCTCGACCACCACCCCTTCAACCCTTGCCCCCTCCTCCTTGCTGCACAGACCCCCTCCACCATGTATGGGAAGAAATACTCACCGCGACAGAATAGGAAGGAAGCCGATCTCCGTTGGGATTGCACTTACCAGAGGGAGTAATCCACCGTCTCCTCCTCCTCACACTAGCGAAGGAAGAAAAGCATGAAGGAGAATAATGAGGACGAAGAAGAAGGAAAAGAAGGTGTTTCCGTTGGATTCCTACCTTAAGTCTACGGAAATGAAAATCCTCTTTTCTTTTATACTCTTTAGAAACGAACGGAAACCATTTCCTTTTCCAGTGAAGACACAAACACCACTAAAAAAAGTGGTCAAAGGGAAATCAATTTCCTTTCTTTGGTTTTCTTTGAATTCTGATGACACAACCCCCCCTCCCAAAAACCCCTCCCTTAGAAATAAAACTTACAATAAAGTTGTGTAGATATTCTACTGACGTAACCAGGTAAATCATGTTGAAGCAAAGCTCATAGGAGAATTGGATATAATCCTTTAACCAAATGACTATGATTTTCAACTGTGCAATTCATGAGGAAAAAACAAAAAACATGATTTTTTTTAAAGGAAAATCACCACCAATAAACAGTGAAATGGTCAGCACTTCAAACTAGCATTGAAAGAAATTAAAATGGCTGCAGAAATTAAAATATCTAGTTGTTGATTGAAACAATATATAGAAATAACAATTTAAAAAGATATTTACTACCAAGTACCAAGGTAACAAGAACTAAATAATTGGTTTTTCTATACATCAGCAATGTAGTAAGCCCTTCACAAACTAGTATTAGAAGAACAAAATGGCTGCAGAAGTTGAAATATTAAGTAGTTGATTGTATGTAATATAAAGAAATAAAAATTTAAAAAGACATTTACTACCAAGGTAACAAGGACTGAATAATTATTTTGTATACAGCAGTAACCTAGTCAGTCACTAGTGTTAAAAGAAATTACAATGGCCGCTGAAGTGAAATATTTACTTAATTGATTACAACATAAAGAAATAACAACTTAAAAAGACATTTAATACAAAGGTAACAAGAACATTTTCCACAGTGGTCCAGACCGTTGGGGGTACTCAGGGGCCTACAGGAAAAAGGGGATCAAATAAAAATGGAAAATAAGGAATAATTAACAGAAATTCCTGAATAAATATAAAAAATAACAGAAAATAAACTTTACAAAATAGAAAAAAAATTGTTGTAGGGTCCAACCATTAAGGACCGACCACAACAAAACCATTGTGGTTAACTCCTCTATTTCTATATACAGATAGGCTTCAGTTATCGTCTAACATATTTTAATTATAAAACCAATCTTCAGCTCTTTTTTCAATATATATATTTATTTATATATGCACACATATAACCAATCAAAGATAAAAATCACCAATGGTAATATTAAAGTTTCACCATGTATTACCATAAAGGCCATTATAGAAGAAAAAAGCACGGCACTTGTTATTCAAAATTGATTCACATACCTCATCATCACCAACACTGGCGGTTTGGTGAACAACAGATTCATCCTCGTATGCAGTTTCTTCTTCTGCTTCATCTTGTCCAGGAACTGATGTTGTTGTCTCACCTGAGGACCCAATGCCCATAGCTTGGCCTAATTTTTGCAAAACTTCAGGATCGTTCCAGTACCTAAATGCATTTGGGGGAAAAAAAAAGAAGGGACCAACGTATTCAAATAAAAATCCTGGACTAGGAACAGATGACAGTAACAATGAATACTATTATGCAACAATAACATCTGATACCTCATCATTGCAGCTGGACCTCCTGTTTCAATTTCATCGAGAATTGGCTTCAGTGACGGATCCTCTTTCATACGAGCCAATCGTTCTTCAAGTTGTTCTTTATTTGGCTGATTTGTCAAAGTCTCCAGCATGCCAGACATTGCAGGGTCCTAAAATAAAGGAGTTTAACAGATGACAAAGGCCAACTTTCTGAAAAAGAATTATAAGGCACAATTTACATAATTTGGAAGGTCGATACCTGCATTAAAGCACTTCCAAGGCGTTCTGCCATCGACATGAATTGAGGATTCTGCATAACTTGCTGCATGGTTGACATGTACTGCTGTGTGTCCAGATTGGGAACACCATCTTGACCAGCACCTTGAACACTTTTTTGAAGCTGCTCGGCCATCTGGTTGAATGAAGGGTCTCTCGCTATTTGTTCTGCTAGTTCCTTTATGCTTGGGTCCTACAGTCATCATGCAATACATAGTAAGTTGTTATGATTTTTCAGATAAAAAATTTGCAACATTACCTCTAAAAAAATTCAAAAAATAGTTCATAAAGAAAAATAAGAGCAGTCAGAAGCACAAAATAATGAGTTACGTAACAAATGATATCTCGTAGTTAAAGGAACAAGATCCATTGAGGTTGGATCCTCATTTGTCACATTATGAGCTTCATTCCATGCCACCGCAAAAGTCGATCAAAAGTCTTAAGGTGATGGGTTTCTTTTGTAAAACATGAGAAACATATCAACTTTTACATAATCATTGACCTTGAACCAGATGGTTCCAAGAGTGATGGAAGTTCATGATGTGAAAAGTAAAGAACTAACCTCAACATATCCCAACCCTATAAATAAATAAATATGGAATAATATAAACTAAATAAAGTCTTTGATCATATGGAAATAAGTCCAACTACATGATGGCATAAACAATAGAAACTGGAGGTATGGATGTTGATAACATGGCCAACCTATCGAAAATGATTATATAAGTTATCTGTTAAGTGGCATCACATTTGAAACTCCATATTATTTAAAGATTACATGGGAAGACATTGGCTATTAGTAGAATTCAATGTTCTTGTTAGGGCAATGAACTTTTTGTTATTTCAGTTTCTTTAATCTTTTTAGCCAATTTGGCATTTCAGTTATACGCAGTAGTAGTAATTCATTAGCTTCATGTGTCTATGTAGTCCAGCTGCTCCATATTGAAGTATATTAATGGAATTAACAAGAATGTATACAGCTGTTTCTTAAAGAATCATTCCTTTTCAATTTTTCTATAATTTCTATGTATATTTTGCTACTCTAACAAAATTAGATTTTACCAAAATCAACATGGATGAAGCATAATGATGAAACACTTTCTTTCTGACAGGAATACATGATTGAATTGAGTTGCTTTCAACTAATGAATGAACAAATAAAAGTTTTTGAAACTAATCAAAAGATAAATCCAAAATAAAATGACAAAGATCCTTTTATCAACACATTACTTAATGATGCAAATTTTGCAGCCACAATTCAGAAAATATCCGATTGCCTTTTTCCAGGGAATATCCTACTTTCAATGTCATTTTTCAAGAATGGAACACTAAATAAAATATGTTGAACTTGAAGTAATTATGAACGCATGATAACCGTCAGAGAATTGAAACCTGTCATGATTTGTGAACCACAAAAGCAATCTATTCTGCTCTTTTTGAAAATGAAAGTCACTTAATCCATGTACACTACTCCTTCTCAGTGATCAGACGCACATTTATCATTAATGATCATTTGTAATTGTTTCTGGTTAGTTAATATTCGCCTTTTTTCTCTGCTCCGTTCAAATTGCAACCTCAAAAAACAAACAAAAATCTACAAAACTGTCAAACAAGTATCTCAAGGAAAAAGTGAAAGTTTGTATAAACGGCTGAAAGAACTCAAAGAAGATTCGCACATGTACGAACCTCAAAAATATTTGTTTGATATATCTTTCAATAATACAAAGAGGAAAAACTGTTAAATAACACTTTCCAAAAGAAGCAATGGTAAGACTTCCAAATGTAAAACCATATAAAATATCTACCACTTTATATGTCCATTAAACAATACAATTAACAATAGTTTATACTGGATTTAATAGCTATATCGAACAAGAGAAAATTCCATTAAGAGACAAAATACTGCTATTTATTTCAATACTTCGTTTAAAGTAAGATTCATGAAATCAATCCAAAAAAGGCAGGATAGATTATATAGAAGCAGAAAGTACATTAAGTAGCCCAGACATAGCAGAAAAATCAAACACATTTGGAGGCCCTGATGCTGGCAAGGAGCCACTTCTACTTCCTTGAGTCTCACTTCCTTCTTGTTTGGGACTCTTGCTCTCTGCAGGACCTGATTTCTCATCTGAAAGCAGTGAATGAAGGTAATGGAATTAGCAGGAAACTAACCCTATAATAAATGATTCAAAGAACATCCACTGTTAATCAATGATGAACAAACATATGTCACAAAAGTGGATTTTGCTATTGCTTGCAATCCACAAAACCATGGATGCTTCTAAATCATTTCTGTTCTATCAAATACATAGAGGGATTCTGGTTAAGCTGTCTTATTTCCAAATATATAACGAATTACTCTCAGAAGAACTGCTACAGAATTCACAAGTACTTAGAACATGTATGTAATGGATCTTAAAATTTTATGCGTAATTAAAAAGCTATAATCCAACTAAGAGCTTGAACATTTCCACAAATAGACTACTGAGAAGAAACTTATTCTTGATGAGATTTAAAATCAACCGATAAGCAAGCAAGACTGTTATGATGTATTTGCTGGAAATCCAACTAAGATAGTGACAATGTTTCATAGACCACTTTGAGACTGCATATGCACAAAAAGGAACAAAACCAATATGATCTTCTGGGAAACACCAATTGCCTCCCATATTATAAATCACCAAATAACGAGATTAACCTAATGAATCACAGCGTTGCAAAAACACTAACAGTGACAAACACAGATAATAAGCAGTTGGCATGAACAACATTCCAATTCAATTTTATAGTGAATTCCTTCAAAGCAGCAAAAGGAAAAAGAATAAATAAATTATTTTTCATTAGAACCGTCTTTCTCATATCAGAAGCTTTCCAAAATCTCCATCTTTTTCTCAGATTCTCTCTTACTAAGCAAAAGTTCCAGACTTTCAGAGGTTTAGGGTTCTCTCAAATCCCTCCTCCCTTCAAACTCAACAATCGAAAACCAGAATCAACCAACCGACACAATAAACCTCAACAGATCCAACAATCACGACAACAGTATTCAGTACTGGAGAGCAAATGGATAAACCAAAGACAGAACAGAAATAAATTAGGCGTGTCCTAATCGACCATCTTAAAAATTAAAGGGACATTGTTTCATGGAAAATTTCCCTGAGCCCAGATGGTCTGTTTCTTCTGTTAATTGCAGGTCATGGGCTACGGCCCCTATCATCCCAAAAAACAAAAAAAAGAACAGAAATCGATTGACAGGTAAATTACCGCCGCCTTTGTTGCTCGACATGATTGTATCACCTTCGACGAACAAATCGAGCGCAGAGAGATCGCAACCCCAAAACCCTAGCGGTCGAGGAGAAGAAGTAGAGGAGCTGGTGCGAACAAGGGAGGAGTGGCAAAAGGGGAGAAGTATAAAGATAAGGAGATGAGGCGTGACAGAGTGAGGTGAGGGCGAAAGAGGTCCGGTGTGGAAGGGATAGAGTTTTTTTCCTGACTAATTTGCCCTCGATTGGGTTGGTAAGTTTGGCCTTTTAAAGCCGTTCGATTGGATTGGGCGAATCGTAATTAGGAGTTTCAGTTTGGAGGGTTTTGGGATTGAGGAGGGCCTCTTTTCTCTTTCTCTCTGTCATTGGGCCTCAAAGGAGTTCGTCTGTCAGAGGGGCCAGAGAAGTATTAACACAAACTAGAGAGTTTTTTCATCCTTTGCAGTCTGGGCCTAAACAGCCCAGGCCAGAAATAGAAGGTTTTTTGTTTTTTACCCGTTTTAAGATGTTTACCGTTGTTAAATAATTTCCATTCTTTTTTATTTTATTTTATGTATTTCCATTATTTTCCATATATTTTTTATCTTATTATTAAACAGAATAATCAGACAGCTTTCAAAAAAACAAGAAGGAATAATCAGAAGTTGAATCTGAATCACTGCATCTAATACGTGACCTTCTACTCTCAAGGATAGAGCATTCACTGATGAGTTTTGAGAAACGGTTATGTTAGAATCTATACACTAAAGTGAGGTCAATAATGAATTTAAGGATAATTAGTAATTTCAAAATTTAATTATTTTAAACAAATAACAAGTAAAAAGAATAGAGCAAAGGGGTTGAAACTAAACTATAAATATACAAAGAAGGGGATGAAAGAAATTGAAATGTAAAAAAATACTTATGGTGGTTCGACCTTGCTAGTTTAGTTCATTCTTCGAAAATTCCTTGAGAATTTTTCTTATCTGATTTTGATTTAAACCCAAGATCCTGCTACTACAACCCTTAAGAAATTATTGCTAAGCTCCGCAAAAACTGCAACCTTTTCTTCTCATAACTACAAAAGTTGTGTACACTTGATGAAAAACTACAAACTCAACTTTTTGTATATCTCCCAAACACACAAATGAGCAAGTGGATATTTGATGGATTTGAATGGAATAACATTGCTATGACTAAAAATAAAGTGTGGGAAACAATTGGAAAACTCTCTCAAAAGAAAGAAATGAGTAGCAATGAGTTTTATGTAAAATGGGTCCCTATAGGTGGATAGATATAAGTCAATAGTGATGTTTAACGGTGCTCTAACAGTTAGTTATTCGATATACCGAAAATGGATTGATATGTAAAATGATTCACAATTATTCACAAACAGTCGAATAATTCGATATGTCGAAATAAATTCAGTATGTCAAATTGATTCTCAGTTCAGAATCTCTATATGCCTAGATTTCGGTATATCGAAATTGTTTGATATGTTGAAATGACCTGTAAATTCCTATAAAGAAGTGTAATCAACGAATAGTTTAATTTGGAACTATGACTATTTTCCTAAGGCACTATAAAGGTATTTGGGAGATTATTACAATTTCCTAAAATACAATAAATTACATTTACATGAAGTACAATTACAAATAAATCTTGATCTCCAATCTTCAATTGATTTGACTTGAATTTGCACATACACTCTTTCTTAGTTTATTTCGCCTTCTTTATTTTCCAAGGTTCATAAAGCTTCTTCCTTAGCCTATTAAGAACGTTTAGTACACAAATATGTTTTGTTATCATCTAATTTAAGATGAAACTAATTTATCCAACAGGATAATCATGTGTAATACTTGAACATTAGCTCCTTTTCAACTCTAGCATTCTACTAGAGTTTAGGAAAGGAGATGGGGGGACTTATACAAGGTTGGTTTGTGCGCAATGGGATTTGTCAAGAATTGGAAAGTAAAGAAAACTAAATTCCCGTTGATCAAGTTTCTGTTGTTTGTGCCTGTTCAAGGAAGCAAAGGAAAACTTACATACAAGTATTTGTACTTATCGATAAATTCCAAAAGAAAGTAGACAAAAAGGCATATGTGCTTCAATATTGACAAGAAACCTTACATCACAAGAGAGAGGAAGAGGACATTACTGAGTTACTACAATTGCTCTAGTCATGAGGTGGTGTTGATGATGTTGAAGAAGAGAGGTTGCTTTAGTGTTGACAAGGAACGGAGGAGGATGAGGGTGGGGAGGGGAGGGGAGGTGGGAGGGAGAGGAGGAGGAGCCAGAGGATGAAGCGGGGAGGGGAAGAGGCGGAGGAAGAGGAGGAGAAGGAAGAGGAAGAGGGGGCTGTGAGGCGGAGGAGGAGGCGACGGGGTTGAGATCACATGGTAAATTCCATGAAGAGGAGGGGAGGAGGATGGAGATGGTTTATGATAGAAGTGGATTCCTTTGAAATTACATGAGAAGAGGTGGAGAAATGAGATCAGTAGTGGTTTATATATTATGGAAAGTAAAAGAAATGAATTTTCTTTGAAATCATTTCTAGTCAAGTGTATAAACATGATTATTTTGAATAGTCAATAAGAAATGAAATTCTTATATGACAATTGCCCCCCTTCAATCAAAAGATGCCAAATATGTACACTACATGTTGCTATAGTGAACATATAAAAATTAGGAGTCAATATAAACAGTCCCACCTATTCTAATTTCACATCTAGAAAACATGTTAATCTTCAAAAGCTACAATAACTTCCTATGAATTCATCATTCAGGTAAATTCAATTAGATGATCTTTGTCAAATGCTTCAACAAAAAATCCTAAGATATTTTAAATGTAATGGAATTAGTATTTCTACAAAACAATTCATCCAAAAGTTTGGAGAATGTGATCAAGATTCTTTCCTTGAGAATGCTAAGTTATTATTCGAAAGACATGGTATGGAGATTCGTAAAAAAACTCACCACTTTGTTGCTTTAGAGTTACAAAAATTCAAAGTTGATAATGTTTTTAGGTTGTAGACAATTTTTATCTTGGAGACTTTACCGATGAAGAGAAGTGACACTTGAGTTATCGATTACGTCATTATAATATATTTCATGATCATCAATTCCTAAAACTAGTGACGCTTTTCTAAACTTTGCTGGACATCAACAGAAATCAATAACTCAAAGAGCTATTCTCTTGTAGATAAATTAATCTTTTTTGTACGAACTCTTTTGATTTCAACTATAATCATTAAACAAGCATTCTCATCTATAAAACTTGCTAAAACCAAATTTAGTGACAAAATGAAAGATGCATTTCTTGTAGATTATTTGCTAGTTTATATCGAAAAATAAATTACAAAAAATGTTAGTGTCTAATGCATTGTTTGATGGTTTTACTCATGTGATTGAGTGAAAGATTCAATTTTGTTGAAAATTAAAGATAGTTATGATTTAGTGTTATTCTTTGTAAATATCTATGTTACAAATAACTGAATATAAAACACAAATAATTGAATACTTGTTTGAAGACTAAATTGACTTTTGGAGGTTTTTGAAAATATCTATGTTTTCTTACAACTATATATATATTGTGGTACTTTATGAAGGCTAAAGTTGTCCTTTTGAGCTTATCTGCGTAAATATCCATGTTTTTTTGATCATTTTTTCAAGTACTTTATGGGAAAAGAGAAAGAATACAATATTTTATTTAAAGAACCATTTTTATTTTCATTAAGATAATTTTTTTCTTTGAATTTTATTTGATAACATATATAATGTAAAGAATCACCTGTTTATGGTTCAATTCCTAACTCCGCTAATGCTACGATCATTGGTAATTCCCATGCACTTGGAAAGTCCTTTTCTGGGGAAAATTTGAAACAATGATATGGATATGTCAATGTAGCCCGTGGTCTAGAGACTTTGGCTCAACTTCGTTTCAAAATGGTCTTAGTTCGCAGAATTAGTTGGACAAAGAATTAACAATGTTTCATTGGAATTTACAGTCCCACTTAAGATTCATTTGGTAAAACTTCTAGATAGTTTTTGAATATATAGTTTTTCCTCAGAAACTACAATAGTTCAACAATTCTATCAAACGTTACTAATTTCTCGGAAATATGTAGCTTTTGGAACAGTGATTTCTTTACATTTTCAGAAAGTAAGGTATGATAATTTTTAACAAGAAGTTAACTTCTACATTTAGAAAAAAAATAGACTATTTTGACAGCTTCATAGACTCCAACAAGTTTATGGACACTTATCAGAAATTTATGGTATCTAACTTCTTTCCTCGTAAAGCTGAAAGTAACACAATCAAAGCATGTATAAAAAAACCATAATGAATGTACTTCGTCATGTGACAGCATGTGAGTGGATTTTTACTCCATCATGCGTCATAATACAGAAGGACTAATCTGTATCAGAGAAACCCATACTTTTTCGTCGAAGGACAAGTTTATACAAGTGCTAAAAAAAAGGCAAGAGCTTCGACCGTTAAAAGACAAGTTTATACTCTTCCAATTCTATTGTTTGACGCAACTAGCATGGCTCCTGTGATAAATGCAAGTATCTTCTTCCTCCTCAGTTGGATGCTAGCGATAACAAATGATGGTGGTGAACTTTGGCTCCACAGTGGCGATCGAACTTCTCCACCTTCACCTTTGTTTAATGCTCTATTAGGATAGGGAAGTAGTTGTGACAAGAAGGGAAAAATGGAGTAGGTGTATGGTAAATGCATGTTAACTAGGATTTGAGATTTTGATGACATCTTTGGTAAGTTTATGTTGGTTTACTCAAAATTTTGCATCTTGATCGAGGACAACTTGGTCTTTTCAGACACAGTTAGTAATGCTTCCCTTGGGAGCTACCTCTCATTCTCACCCAACTTCTTTTGTTAGCAATGATGGTTGGAGCTTTGATCAATCCCACCACCAAGCTTGGTGCAATAATTTCTAGTTCGAGTCTGTGCTTTTTGGGGGGCGCTAGAGTGGTAGGAGTGGCTTGCTCCTGCAAACAAACATAGTCATAACATCAGCATGACATCACTTAAAAGTAAAATTTTCAAATATTAGTTCTCTTACCCATCTATACAACACTCTTCCCTATTTCAATGAAATTCTTAACCTTTCTTTAGATGTATAATAAGAAAAGTACGAATAAGTAAAAAGTAGTATTGATATTCTAATAGTATTATTATTGAATTTGGAAGTGATTTTATTTTAAAGGTGAATAAGTGTGTATAAATAGATATTCTGATTTAGATGAAAAGTAGAATAAGTGTTGAAATAAATGGAAAACATGTAGATTAATAATAATCAACTTGATTATTATATATATCTAGTTTAAAATATGTATATGTTATATTATATATGTATTAATTTTTAAATAAAAAAAATGAACACACCGTATATATACATATATCAGAATAACTTAGTGGAATAACTTTATTTCACCCTTTCCATGGACTAGTTATTTTGAAATAAGTAAATCAGAATATGAATTACTATTCCACTTTTATTTTACCTTTTAACTTGTCAAATGAAATTATAATTCTAATTCTACCTTTATTCCTGGTTTTATCCAGATTTTAAACATAGACTTAATATTTAACTTGGTAAAACAAAACAAAAAAAAAGGTTTTATAAAGTTGTTTTTTTTTTGTTATCGGTTTAGAGAGGAGGGGGCGTGGCGAGTTTATACCATCTCCCAGTCACTGTGAAATTTTTTTATGCATGTCCTAAGATTCGAACCCGGGACCTATGACGAGTTTGAAGTTCTCCCAACCAATGTGACAATGAGACATTGTCAAGGTTTTATAAAGTTGTTGAACTTTGTTTATTCTATAAATTCATCCAAAGTGTACTGATAGATACGCTAGAAGAGCTTCTCTTGCTCTCCAAGGGATTCCAATTCCTCTCAATTTCTACTGCCATGAGAAAAATGGAGAGGAATTGGGATTCTATCCAAAAATGTCTGTACAAACCAGTCCTTACAATCTTAATCACAGAGAAAATTTCTCCCTGAGCACAAGACAACACTCTCCTGCTAGCCCGAATCTCTTTCTGGGGATGCATTCCCAGGGTGCAAGATCCGTCTTTGGATCGTAACACAGGGCTAAAAATATCGTCAAGTACTTCGTTGCAGAGTCCAACAAGAAGTTGGCGCCACATGCAAGTGGCTAGGAAACAAAGGCATGGGACTATGGGCATGCGCAACGAACGGCAGTTGTCATCCTTTGACGGTGAGTCACGAGCTAGTTTTTCAAAGAAATGTTGCTCTAGTCCATTTCCACAACGCTGCCTGCCGGTATGGCTAAGTGCCGTGGGACGGCAGTTGTCTTCATGTGTTATCTTCTGACAAAACAGCCTAGCATGGATGGCCGGCCTTCTATTTTTCACACTTGACGACGAAACGTCGTATTATACCATCGTGATGTTAGGAACTTTTTAAGTTTAATTATTGATGACCTATTTTTAGGAGAAAATTTAAGGTGTAGGAGATTTTTTTTTTTATAGAAATAGGTAGTTATTTTATTAATTTAGATCATTTGATTATGAAAACACTACTATGTGATGGACTGTGTCAAAATTACAGACCTAAATGATAAAAGTTTTCGCAAAACAAACTTAGTAAGTCCAAAAATTAACAGACAAACTTCAGGAATCAACTCCTACCAAACTACGAATCATTTTTAAATTTCATTGCCTTCCACAAAAATAGATTTAATATATACACTAAAAATAGAGAAGAATAAAAAAAATTATCACGTATTCCTACATAAGATATTATCATGATAAATCAACAAGGATAAAAATTAAGTCAGAAGCATACTTGAATCTATCAATAAACCAGAGAAATAATTGATCACCAACTTTGATCTAGTCATCCAAGCTTCTAGGGCTTCTTTTCTTGTTCTTATTCAATATGAGGGTGAGAGAAAAAGGAGGCAATGCTATATCATGTGTACTTAGGACTTAGGTATCATGGCTCCTATTTATAAAATTCTATAAAACCACATATTCTCAATTTTACCAATCAACAAATTACAATATGTCTAAATAGTCTCTACACATAAGACCCACTCATTTAAGATGTTAATTAGCTCAACCTAAAAGGTTAAATAGATCACTACAAATGAGTCTAATCAAAAAATAATCTATAATACTTTAATTCAATTTATATTTCCTCATATTTAATTGAATTTATATTTGCTTATATTTAATTGAATTTAACCGAACAATCTTCCATTTGAGCCACACATAAAATTAACAATTAAAGCATTAAAACTTTATGAACTCCGAACAGCTATTTCAATAAAGACATCTTACAATCCGATCCATGAATTGTACCAGCATAGGATCAAATAGATTTTCATTACTTTAGACATAATTCAACTCACAATTGTCACTAATGCTAGTACAACCAATAACATGGATCAAGTATGGATGTGTAGCATGCAATTTAGGAGAAGTAATTTAAACACGTCCATATTTAACTAGTTCAACATTTAGTAAGATCAACATAAATATCCAGAATGTAAATAACTAAAAACTTTATTTCTGTAAAAAACAATGTCTATTACAATAGAACATCCAAATACAAGCTCCCATTAAACCAATACATTATCAAATGGTACAACACTCATGTGAGCAACATGCTCATGAAAGACCTTGGGTGGTACTTCCTTAGTAAGTGAATCCGTAATTATTGAATTCGTTCCAATATGCTCTATAGACAACTGATTATTCTGTATTCTTTCTTTTGTAACCAGGAATTTAATGTCTATATGCTTGACTTTGATGAGTTCCTATTGTTATTGGAATATAGCATTGCAGATTTGTTGTTACAATACAACTTAAGCAGCCCTTTAATTCCATCTATAATTTGTAGACCCATGATAAAATTTATTAGTCATATTCATTGATTAGATGCCTCATAGCATGTTATATATTTAGCTATCATAGTAGAAAGAGCTATAAGTGTCTGCTTAATACTTTTCCATTATATAGCTCCACCTACTAGCAAATATATATAACCTGAAGTGGATTTACGATTGTCTTGACATCCTATGAAATCGGAACAACTTTTCAGTGATTCATACCTAGATTGCTTAAGTATTGCCTAACATATCAACAATATATGCGAGATCCAGACGCGTATAAACTTGAATATACATAAGATTCCCTACTGCAAAAGCATATGGAATCTTTTGCATTTCTTACATTCAAAATCATTTTGAGGACACTATTTAAGACTAAACTTATCTTTTCAATATAATTTTTTTGTGATAAACCAATAACACTTCGAGAACGATTCCAAAGTATTTAGATTCCTAATGCAAAAGAAGCTTTATTAAGATCTTTTATCTCAAATTTGTTTAAGAGAAATTTTTTGATTTCTTTAAGTAAGTCCATATCATTAGTGGCAAGAAATATGTCGTCAATATACTGTGACCGTGCCCGACGCGGAGGGGTGGAGGGATCACAACCATGCTAAGATGGCGAAGGCGCGAGACGGGATGAGAGGGAGAGACATGGAGTCGCCACCTGGTTTTTTAAGGGAAAGATGAGGAAAACCACATGAATGCTAATGTGTGTGGATGTGACAAGACTAAATGAATGCGCAAGACGATGCGTGAAAACTGCGAAGAAATCCACATGAAATCATGATAAAGTCGTGAAAATCAAAAGGGGAAAAAA
>JAMKQA010024429.1:0-11268 GCA_024699735.1 Posidonia australis
TTTTGTAAGAAAAAGTGGTTTTGGAATGAATTTCCAAATGTTTTGAGAAAAGAAAAGGAAACATGGCTTTTGAAAAGCATGGATTGGGATTGAATTCCCACGTGATTGTTTAATAAAGAAAGGATGATTTTCAAAAAAAAAAGAAAACCAAGTTTTGAAAAAGATGAGATTTATGGTTTTGCCGAGGTTTTGTGATTTGTATGTTTTGGGGCTCGTACTGGGTGACTTAGATGTCACTCACACATGCTATTTGGTTTTCAGGTGCAGACCGTGTGCAGCCGAGTTCCAGTGCAGGAGTTGGAGCTTCTAGCCGCGCATTGTGATCCTGAAGATGAGCCTTAGTTACAGTTATATTTGTTCTGTAATTAGTGTAATTATGCTTGATACTGTGTTTTGGTAGCGTGCCCGGCATCGGGGCGTTACAGGCATAGTCCGGTCCGCCGTAGCCAGTGGGCCCACCCGTCTTCCATCTTGTGCTTTGCTTTGTGTTTTCTTGATTCAATTATGCAGTTCTTTAGTTTGGTTTGTTATCTTAACCATATGATTTACTTCCCTTGCATCATCCGTATATCCCCATTAACCGACATCAAGTGCCTACATTTCTATGCACGCGAGCGAGCGAGATACCGAGAAAGACCGACTCGTCAAGCGTGTGGGAGTGCCTAACACCTTCCCCGTACGTAATAGGAGTCCTTACCCTTTCTCTGGTTCGCAATGATCCGTGTGTCGAATCCATTTGGCATGAGTCTTCTCGTTTTGCATTCGATTTTGTTTTTTTGATCTTCCGATATGGTTTTCCTCGTCTTTCTTTTTTTAAATAGACTAGGTGGTGATTCCATGTTTTCGTTTTCACACAGTTTCCAATGTTTTCGAGTCACTTTCTTTCCACCCTCGGAACCACCAAACTCACCGTGGCCCTACCGACTCACGTGCGGTCCCGATCGCTTGGAGAGCGTGGTTCCCCTCCACCGGCATGGTCACACTCAGGTACTTTTCTTTAACTGCATTTGTTTCCTTCTAAATATGCTGTAGATCATTTGAAATGAGTGGATCATTTGAATGTAGTGCAATTTCATTTGGGTTTTCTTTGCCAATTGAATATCTAGGCATAGCTTTTAGGTGGGGTTTGTACGTCCAAAAAGTATAAGAAATGATTTGGTAAGAATCTAGTTTTCTGATGACTATCCAAAATGATGGTGTTTGTGTACTTGACCTGAAATGATTTCAAAGGAAACTCATTTCATCTACTTTCCAGAGTATTTAAACCCCAATGATTTTCATTTCCCACCCCTCCCTTATAGAATTTCACCAGATTTCCTAACCTACACCCCATTCTCCCTCCAATGCACGAAAACCTCCTCTTCCTTCCCTCCTCCTTTGCCTCCCCGTTCTCTCTGCCCCTCTTCCTCCTCCACAACCTCTCCCTCCTTGCAGTCTAGGTCCTCCCCCTCCCTGCCATCCTCCTCCTCCCCCTTCTTGTCGTCCAGGTCCTCCTCCCCCTCCTCACCATCCAGATCCTCCCTCTCCTTGCCGTCCTCCTCCCCCTCTCTGTCGACAATTCCAATGAGAGCCTCGTCGTCTTCCGTGTCCACAGCCCTGGTCGTGTGAAGACCTTGCTAGACGCCTCTGGCACCTCGTTGATCACCATTGCCCACAGTGTGAATGGAAGCTCTAGCTATTCTAACGTTTGGAAATCCTTGATTTTTTGTTTTGTTTTTTTTATCCACCGATGATTGTGGTGATTGATCCAAGTTGTTGGCCTGTGAGAAAAATTGAAATTTTGATTTGGGTATTTTTCAATATTGTTCATTGTTATTGTGTGATCAACTGTTGAGATCCTTGTGAGAGAGATCACTGATTTTGTGGAAAATTAGATGATGGGTTCAATTCATGATGGCATGGTGTAATAGAGATTTGTGTGATACTATGTTGGGTTGAACATGAGAAGGTTCCTTTTATCTCTTTCATATTGGATTTTATAAGGTTTTTTGGAGATTTCATCATTGATTTTGTGATGCATATCAAGAAATGTTACTGGTGTTAATGTGTTTGTAATTCATTTCTAAGATTTGCGATGTCAATTGAATTTTTGTATCACTTAAATTTATATTTTGAGAGATATTTGACTGAGTTTCAAGTTAATAATTATGAGATTACCAATGTCTGCTTTCCTTTGAAATCTGTTAATAAGTACAAACACTTATATTTTAGTTTCCTTTGCTGTCTTGAATAAGCACAAACAGTGGTAAACTTGGTTAACAGGAGATCAATTTTCCTTACTTTCTATTTCCTGGTAAATCCTATTGACTTTGGAATTCCATTTCCAATCAAATTTTGTATACAAACAGGTTCTTAGTGTATTTAGATAAAACACACACTGAAAGGTAAATCAAATAAAAATCCAATCCCCTCAATCATTCGAAGAGTCTTAAATCTCAGATTTAAGATTTGCCATTTATTTGAAATAAAATAGGTGTAGGAATAATCCATGTTTAAACTGTTTGTATGACTAGGTATTATGTCTAGATTGTGTTGAGGAAACTAATAAGGCGAACAACTTAACCATGATATAAAAATATATAATAAAGGTAATACATACATGGGAAATGCGAAGATCATGTGTTGGTCGTGCTACCCTCTAATCAAATACTGTGACCATGTCAGTGGAACCCTTGGCGCTGTTCTCCACCTACTCCGATGTGCGGAAACACACGAGGAGATCCGATACAGTCACGACAAAAATGGTGAATCCAGAAGAAGAGACAAGACTTGGAAACACCAAAGCGAAGACAAAAAGGATAAGGAAAGGAGTCGCCACCTAGTCTTTTAATGGAAAGATGAGGAAAACCAAAAAAACACAAAAAGGCAGAAAGCAACAAGATGTAAAGATGCATGTGTGATACGTGCCTAATGGATAATGCAAGATGAATGCGGGCCAAAGAAAGGGTAAGGATTCTGGTTACGCATGGGAAAGGAGTTAGGCACCCCCATGACCCCGAGAAAACTCGGTCTTTCTAGGTTTCCTACTGTCAATGGTCTGCTAAATGCGTGCTTGCTTATTCTATATGCTCATGCATGAAGATGACTAAAAACATGCCAAATCAAAGCAAAGAAATGAAATCAAGGGAAAAAGTAAATCCAAGGGTCGAATGTAGGCATTGTGAATGCCGCTTTACTGTATGTCCTTAGGCGATGAGGAAAATCGTGAAATTCTCGGAAAGCGTCTCGCAAAACAGCGAAAATTGGGGATAAATCCGAGAAAATGAAAAAGGAGAAAATAATCCATGTTTCGGGACCATGTTGGCTGTGTAAGCCATTTATTGTACGCCCTCGGGCGATGGAAAACCAAAACAACTGAAAACTACGAAAAACCCAGGAAAACCTGGAAAACGAGGAGAAAACAAAGCTCGGAGCAGCTAGAAAAGCGTGCACCAAGCAAGAAAGAAAACACGGGAAAATCCGTGCAAAAAGATGTGAAAAGTATGCAAAATGCAAGTGTGAATGCAAATCTGAAGTCTAAGGGGTTTTGTGCAAAAAGCCCAAATCCGAGGAAAACTGACATTCAGAAGCCCAAATCATCGAGAAATACATAGGAAAACACAATTCATGCAATCATAAAGAAAGATGGGGTCAAATGTGCATTCCTAGTGAGAATGAAGTTTCTTGGGTGCTAAAGTGCAATTTACCCACTAATGCATGCATGCATATAAATTTTGCATAAAATCTAGGTAAAAATGCAAGAAAATGTCTCAAAAATGATTCAGGAAGTTTCAGGGGGAAATGGTCATTTTACCCATGAAAATCGGCAATCAGAACAATATCAATGAAGCATAGGGGCTAAACTGCAAAAAACCCAGCAAACAAAGCATTAGAAGAAATTCAGTAAAAACATAGGGTTAAAGTGCAATTAAACCATGAAAACAAGCTTCTAGAATGTTTTAAAACAAATTCAAGGAGTTTTATGCAATTTTCACAACAAAATAAGCCTTCTAGATGTTTCTGTAAAACACAGGGCCCTAAATGCAATTTGTCCAATGAAAACATGCTTCTGGAAAAGTTTCAGAGAAGTATGAGGGCTAAAATGCAATTTAACCAACAAAAACAACTATCCAGAGAGTTTTTGAAATATGCAAGGGCTCAAATGCAAATAAACTAGCAAAATTGAGCAATCTGAAACATGTATGAAAGTACAAGGGCTTATATGCAATTTTTACTGTAAAAATGAACTATCAGAAACATTTTGGAGGAAACTCAGGGTCTTCTATGCAACTTTCACAATAAAATGAACTGTCAGAAACACTCCAAGGAAATCTAGGGTCTTCTATGCAATTTGCCTGAAGCAAAATACATTTTATAAACTCTAGAGGGCATTTTTTAAAGTTTTAAACTCAGAAAACATTACTTTAAATGTTCAAGGTAAAACATGTAATATTTTCAGTTAAAACTTTATTCCAAACATTTTTGAAAAATGATGGAGGGACCTAGATGTAATAAAAGGACCAAAAAGTAATTCCAGAGGGACCTATTTGCAAGAAAAACATAAACTCCGGATTTTATTCAAATAAAATGTTTAAAATTGTTTTTTTTTTTAAAGAAATGACGGTCGTCGATGACGGAGCTCGCTGCCGCCGACCGTTGGAGGGGGGCAAACAAGGCATTCTCGTGGTCCGATCTTAGATCAGACTCCACGAGAAACTAGAAAAGAGGCATCCAGAGAGATCCAACGGATTGGATGAGAGGCACAACAGTTGGAGTGGGCCACCCACCCCCTCTCACCGTCGGGGCAACTCCGGCAACACACCCGAGGAGGCTGGAGGCGCTCGAGGCGGCGGTGCTGCGATCTGGAACTTCTGGAAGGTAAGAGGAGGCATCATGGCTACTCCGGAGCGACGCGGAGGCTGGTGGAGCGAGGTGGTGGCCTGACCGTCACCGCCGCGGCCTCCTACGACGAGCGGCGTTGCTACGGCGATCCAGTGGTCGTGGCACTGTTCTGAGGACTCCAGGGTGCTTTGCGGGACGTCATGGATGGTGTCTAGACCATCGGAGGGGCGCGGGAGGCCAAGAGCGGACGCGGCGTCTCTGGATCCCGTCGTCTTCAACGGCGATGTCGGGACCAGAGCGGGACTCCGGCGATCTTCACGCGGACTGCTAGGAGCGGCAGAGCACGAGGAAGACCAGAGGAGGAGTGGGGGCTCGGGGGTCCAGGAGACTTCTTGGATTGCCCCCTCCCACCTCTGTCGCCGGAGTTTGGCGACGATGGGACACCAAGGAGCGATTCCGATCAGAGAATACCTCTGAATCGCTGGGAATCACTCCTGAAAGGGAGAGGAAGACCTAAGGGCTTTGAATTACAAACTAAAAGAATCTAGAGGGGCGTACTTGGCTGGAGATGTTCCGCCAGAGCTCTGAATTCCCCTTGAGCTCTGGATTCTCGCTCTCGCTCTCTGCTCTCTCCGAATTCTCTCCCTCTGAGCTCTCCTCTTCTCTCTATTGCCCTCCAGGTCTGTGGGTTTTGGCTCGTTCCTCTTCTTATAGGCAGTCGGAACCCAACAACTTTGTGACAGAAAGCTTCTCACTCCTCTAACGGACCGACAAATCTCTCAACTGCTATCACCCCCGTGTCCCCTCTTGTCTCCTTGATTGTTGACAGAGATCAATGGTGGTCAGAGCTTCTCCGGTGAGCCATCCAATGGTTCTAGTTGCTTGGGTTCATGCTTCACTAGGCTAGATCCATGGCTTAGAGGCTGATCAGGCTGGATTGTGAGAGGTTAAAGGAGAAAAGATGGGTTCAGTGGGAAGAAGAAGATAGGTGAAATATTTGAATATTTTGGTAGGAACACTTTTGTAAATGAAGATGGGAGAGAAAAATGATTATGGTGTTGGGTTTGATTATGGTAGAAATAGGTGAAAATAAAAATTGGAGAAGATGTGGACTGAGCAATTGCGGGCCTTGTGGGCTTCATGGGCCTCCAAATGGGTTTAGGTGGGCCCAAGTGGACCAAATGGGTCCAATCAAGTTGAATGAGAGTTAAACAGGCCTAAATAGGTTTGATGGGCCAATATAGGCTCATATTAGGTTTAATGGACCTATGTGGGCCTTGTGGGCCCGCATGGGCCTAATTAGGACTGAATGGGTCCAAATGGGCTAAATGGGCTTCCATGAAGTCAAATAGGCCTAAGATGTGCTTGTGGGCCCAAATGGGCTCAACTAAGGTTTAATGGGCCTAAGTGGGCCTTCATGGGCCCAATTGGGTCTTCATGAATTAAATGGCCTTGGTTAAGTCAAAACTCAGCCACCACATCTCCATCCTGCAAAAGTAGAAAATTAGGGTGTCTACTAATACAATAGAGTGTATAATGTCTCTCTATCAAATCATCCAATTGGGAAGAGCTAGAACATTTTTTTGGGAATTTATCCTTATGAAATATTTTACAGATGGATTGTACACGATTGATTAACTTTTCACTATTCCATTTTTATAGCTACCGTATTTCCAATGCACATGTCTTGTTAATTCTCCATTTTCTTTTGGATTTCCAAAATCTCATCTTTGGTATTATTGTTTTCCTAAGAAATCAATTTCATTTCCAAGCAAGATTACCTTCATGTCCTGAGCTTCATGCAATTTTTCTTCAAAATTTGGATTTTCGTTGCATTGAGTGAATTTGTTTTGTTTTTCTCATTTGAAGGGTCGTTGGAGATTGATTAAAAAGGTGTGTGTGTGTTAGCAGCAAATATTTGTAGATTTGATGTGTTTTTCACTACTTTACTTTAATAGGATTTTTTCTATATGTGGAATTTCTTTGAATATGAATAATCCTTTTATATCATTCTATAGAATATTTTTATTTCATTGCTTAATAGCCTAAGTTTGTTCATGTTCTTTGTTGATCACTACCTTATTTTTATTTTTTGTTATATTTATGGATACTAATTCCTTAAATTTTTTTGTTTATATTGCAAGCTTAACATTCAAAAAATTGAAGTTTTTATTTTGCATTGAATCCAAAATTATTTTCCACTCTCCAATCTTTATATATTATCAAGTTCGTGTCCCATCAAACAACAAACCAAAGACATCCCTCACCTCACCTCCTTCTCTCTTTTCCTCTCTTTTCTTCTTTTTCCTATTCCACCTCCTTCTCCCATCACCCCACCTCTCTTTCTCCACTCTCGGGTCAACGCTGACTATGCTGATACCACTCCTCGTCAAGCCTCATCACTGCTCACAACTCACTATACGAAGATTGTCTTCTTCTTCTTCCTTTTCCTCCACTACAGTCCTCGCTACTCTTCACCACTCATCATACGAATATCGTCCTCTTCTTCTTCCTCCATAGGGACCTATTATCTACTGTCTTGCAGTTTGTGCTAAACTAACTAGATCATAAGTTGCTCTTGTTATCAGTCCTATTGCAAAGGCCAAACTTCCGAAAAGTGGATTTTGGGGATGCATAAGCTATGTAAGAGTTGAGGCTCCTGAATGAGCTAGGAGGAGCAATATGGATGTGCAATGTAGTTTCAGCTCTTCTTCTGATGGTAGTGGTAGCATGGCGAAGAACTTCAGAAAATGGTAGTGGTAGCTATGAGGAATATGTGAACTCCTTTGTTATAGAAGTAGGTGCTTGCAAAACTTGTAATCATATTGCATTTTCTTTATACTTGTTATAAAGCAATAAAGCTTGACAAAAAAATACGACCTCACTACTCTTGAGTGTTTACTCAATTCATACCTCTTTGAATGCACTCACAATAATTTATATCATTGCTACCAAAATGTCTTGGCATCTTGTGGTTGCTCTAGCAATTTAGTTTCCTCTCACTGACATCAGAAAATATGAGTATCATACTGAGTATATTGTATTTTACGTATTTCATTCTATCTAAAATATTGCCTGTTTGCGAAATAAACTTTGCAGTTGAGGTGAGAAGTGGCTTAGTTGGTTTTTTCATAAAAATGTGAGATGGTCAGTGTGACCATGCCAGCCCAGAGGTCCGGCGTGGAGTCGCACCAGAGGGAAGAGATCACAGCCATGCAAAGATGACACAAGATACGCCACCTAGTCTTTTAAGGGAAAGACGAGGAAAACCACAAAAGATTGAATGCATGGGATGCAGATGTGAAAGTCGGATGTATGCTAACCAAAGGATGGGTAAGGATTCCTATTACGCACGGGGAAAGTATTAGGCACCTTCGTGCGTCTGAGAAACTCGGTCTTTCTAGCCTAAATCACTTGCTACGGCTGAATGAATGCTTACTAAGACTAGACCATGCTCTAAACATGCTAATGTGAATGCCATGACAAGACTGGATAAATGTGCATGATGATATGCGAAAATTGCAAAGAAATCCACATAAAATGATAAAATCGCAAAATACGACACGACAAAGGGAATCACATGAAATGACAAGGTACTGAATGAGAAAGACTAAGAAAACTATCCAGACCTCGAGAAAATCGATAATGCAAACAACCTAGGTCAGCAGAAACATGAAAAACAATGTGGAAATCCAGGTGGAAAAATTGCAGAGAAGTCCATGTAAAACAGCAAACTTGGATATGTAAAGTAATTCACATAAAATAACGATGTTTTTGGACCGATTGCACAAGAAAACCATATGGATGTCAAAAAGATAGAAAGTGGGATCAACCCAAGTTCTCGGAATCATAAAAAAGGGTTTTGAAAATCAAAAGGGGAAAATAATCTGCAAATGGGCCAATGTGGGCCTTTCGGCCAGTTTGTGTACTCCCTCGGGCGATGAAATCCAAATCAAATAAAAAAGTCTGAAAGGTTGGACTGAAGCAGATCAAATCGAAATATCGAATGAGAAATTCTGAAAGCAAAGTGGAGAAAGAAATTTCCGGAAGAAAAGCATGAAATGCGAGCTTGCTAAAAGGAGGGACGGATGCGCAAATGTGATGAAAATTATATGAAATAGATGAATAAGTGCTAAATGCGTAAAAACTGCTAAAGGATGACTTGGACAGGGATTATCCAAGACTGAGTGCAAAAACTAAAATGCATACATATGGATTAGAGACAAAGGCAATTCGGTCATTTCCATGGCCAAATACGATAAATACAAGTATGAGGATGATGCATGGTCTGAGTTATGCCAAAATATGTACAAAACACCTAGAAGGTGTTATTTGCAAGAAAACATGAAGGGAAAAACAATATCATGATATAAACACAGTAAAAGACAAATACGGGGACTAAAACGCAAAATTCACATAAAGAGTGAAAATCAGGATGAAAACGACATTCATGGCTTCTATTCTAGCATGCAAATGATGGATCAAATGTAAATGTAGCACTAAAGGTGTGAAAATTGAACTTTGGTAGTTTCCTGAAAACTCAGGGTCTAAAACGCAAAATTCACACATAAGTGCAAATCGGGTCAAAATATGAACTAAAGGTCAAGTCACAGTGAAAACATGATTTTTAAGTGGAATCTATGGAAAAGGAAATGCAATAAGTGAAAAATAACAAAAATATGCAAGAAAACATTTTAAAACCCTAAAGGATGGATTTAAAACTAATCTAAGGGTCTATATGTAAATTGTCTGTACTCAGGAATTGTTTATTAGGAACCTAGGGGCTTATGCACAAAATGCCAGGGGCCTGAATGTGACAAAAAGGGGGTTTTATAATGATCAATGCAATTATGACATTTATTAGGGTTCAAGATGCAAAATTCACAGTGAAAACTTATTTTTTAATTTTCTGGAGCTTAATGTAAAAGGTCAAGACCAAAATGTAAAGAAAATTTTATTTTTATGATGGCCAGTGTGATTTTTAAATCTTTTAGTGTTCAAAATGCAATTTTACAAGAGAAAACTCATTTTAAAATGTTTCTAGGGCTAAATGAAAACTTTTAGGACCTAATTATAAAGAAAATATGGATGCAGGGGCTTAAATGTGATAAAATATGCATAACAGGGTTAAAAATAAAAAATAAAAGTAATAGGGAAAAAGATGCAATTTTCACAAAAACACTAAAACAACAAAAGAGTATTTAAAATGCAGGGGCTAACATGCAAATTACAGGACCTAATTAAAAAAAAACTAAGGACCTACTAAAAAAAACCTAAACAAAAGGGCCTGGGCCCAAATAACCCTCCTTCGAAGATCGCTGGAGGATCACCGACATTGTCCTTCCAGCGATCCCTCAAGCGATGAACCAGCGGTGGGGGGAGTTGAGCAGCGGACCCGGAGGCTACTATGAGACTCGACGGCGATCTCTGGCGTGTCGGGTGGAGTTGGGGAGGCCTGAGCCTCTCTCCCCACCTTGCGCTCTGGCGGGGGTCTCTGTCGTCACCAGGGAAGGCGACAGCGAGGTGACTGCCGATGGCCCAGTGGCTGGAGCAGCGCGGCAAGAGTTGGGAAAGCACAAAGGAGTCACGGCGAGGCTAAGGGGAGCGTTGGTGAGCCCTGGGGAGGTCGTAGGCGCTCCTCCCACCCCTGCGTCGGCGATGGTGGCTGCAGTGGATTGTCGTGGCACTCTGGTGGTCCAAAAGGCGATGGAGCAACGCGGATGACTTCGTGGGGAGGTGAAGAAGCGCAACGATGAGCCGCGGATGACGGCGACGGCGCAGTGGATCAAGCGTCAATGACGGGAGTTTTCTGGGTCCTCAGGTGGCTAAGGAGGCTAAAGAGAACGAGGAGAAAGGAGGAGGAGGAGGAGGGGCCCTAGGGGGCCTCGCCTGAGGCCAAACGACCCGAGGCCACACAGGTGGGATGAACCCACCATCGGCGATGAGGCGACGACGGGCTGAGGGAGGATTCCTCCAGCGAAACGCAGCCAAAGCCTCAGGGATGCAGTCTAGATCTAACAGGGGGCGCTTCAATTGAAATAGAGAGGGAGAGATGAATACCTAAGGAACAGGGTGTGTCTTCCAACGTGGCCGGTCGACGGCGGCGGCTGAGGCAACTCCAGCGGTGCTTTGGTTGGGGCTCAGGGAAGCAAAAAAGGATGGGATCACTCTGGCAAGAGGGGGATGCTCTCATGGTGGATTGGGTATCAAGGGAGGAAGTGTAGGATCGAATAGCTCCTCTAGAGGGGGTGTGAATAGAGAATTAACACTTTTTATTTTACTTCTACAACTTTTTAGAGATTAATGAAAATTGCATACAAAGGATATCATTTAACAAATATAATCAAGCTTAACTACTTATGCAATTTATATAACATACAAGAAGAGGATGAGAGCAATTGATATAGACAATGAATTTATAGTGGTTCGGCAACCCCGCCTAGTCCA